>CM034155.1:531094227-531217755 GCA_019776745.2 Taxus chinensis | reverse complement strand
AATTGAAACTCTTCTGCAAACCCAAAAGATTATGGATAATTTCGGTCTCAGGGTATTATTTATAGTCCCTGTTTTCCGAGGGGAAACAAGGATAACATTTTTGGCAACCGCTTAGGGATGCTTTACCTGCTAAGCATGGTTCCAGTAGCCTTGTCTATCGGTTTGGAATGGAGTCAATCTTAATCCTAAAATTGATCCTGTAATCATGAGTTTCATGCTCCCAGTTAACTGAACATTACTGCATCCTACATCCTAAACTTGGAATGACTGCTACAAAATGAAGGATAATAAATGAACCCTTCCTGAATCCCCTGGAAAATTACCGATCTTGGACCTCCTTGAATGCTAAGAATGAAGTATACTGAATCTAGTGAAAACTTGGTGGATGAAGCATATTACAGAACTTTGAGTGAAGCAACCAAGGAATGGCGAATAACTTGAAACTTTCTCTGAAACCTTGAACTTTCCTCTTCCTTGAAAAACCTTCAATGATGAAACAGTGTGCAGAACAACACAAAAACAACGATGGAAAACAAAACACACTAAATCTAAAAACCATACATGCCTCAATTGAATCATGCAGGGTGTGCAATGCACTTATTCTGCTGAAAAGAAAAACCTATTACTACTACCCTATACTAAACTAGAAGCATGGGTGAGCAAACAAATCCTACAACCGGTTGTGCAAAATAGCTTATCCACTCCTTACATGGGAAGCCATAAAGAGATGTGTGATAATGAAATGGCTGAAACTGATAGTGAAAAACTGAAATAAATCTACTTTTCCCATCCCTGAATTTCCAAGGCATCAATTAAAGAGAAAGTAATCCCTCTTTTAGTTGCTTTGTATTGGTCTTGTAGAGGCATAACATTGATTCTTAGGGCTATGAAATTCACTCTTCAAATGTTGAAGTGAATGTGACCAGTTGTGACTTCTCTTTTGTCTCCAAGAAGGCCAATACCTTATGGGACATGGTCTTGACCCTATAAATTTTTCCTTCTACCCTGAATTGTAATTTGACAAGAAAGTGTACTGGAAGACTTCCTTGAAAAGAATGATTGTCTATGATTTGATTTTCATCATGTTCCCCATTTACAAAAAACTCTCCTCCATTTCCTTTTCCTTCCTTGACAATGAGGATTTATTCCATAACATGAAACTATTTTGGATTTCTTACAAGCTCCAATGGAATTATTAGAAATTCATTGAAAGTGTTTGAAGCATACTGATCATATAGGAGTTCCACTTTTATCTGAAGACAAAGTTTTTCTGCATTTTTAACCTCCTCATCCCATATGAATCTTGTAGGATCAAACTCTTTCAACCTGTTGTTTTTTAATACAATTAAGGGAATAAGGCCTCCTTGGTTTCTTTCCACCATTACTTGTTCATCAAACAAATCTGACCTCCATAATTGAGAGCAAAAAAATCTCAATAATGTAATCTCCTCCCAAAGCCTCTGAATTTGAATTAGTTTCTCATGTGTTCTCCTCTCTTTCTTCTTTCAATGAATGTTATAGAAGATATAATTCCTCTATTTCAAATTTAAGAGGACTATTTAAAATCAGTTGTAGTCCTTGAGTATTTCCTTGCATAGCACTAGACAACTTACATTGAAGGTTATATAATGGAATACATAATTGGGTATTTCTATAGGTCCTTTTACATCCAAATACTCCTCCAAATCTGACAGACAACTTGGTTTCTTTGTTCTCTAGATTTGTAAAGGGTTCAACCTCCCTTATGATGTTTCCTGAATCAAAACCTGATTCTTCATGACCTTCCTCATCTTAAAACATAAAATTTTCAAGATCAAATTCATCTAAGAAAACATAGTTTTGAAAAGATGAAGAAGGGAAGAATTTGAAACTTCTTGCATGGTATAATCTACAAAAAATTCTGAGTCCACCATGGAAAGATCCCGCTATGGTCAGTGTTGCATTTGATGAGGATATTGGAAAGTTTCTACAATGCTCCATAAATGCAGCACGTTCTTGACATGTCTCACAATTAGGATCATTGCACTCATAAAAATCACCATGTACACTTGAGAGTCCTTCTTCATCTTGCACATTTCCTTCTTCAACCATCTTTACAATTGGTGAGGAATCATCAGTTTCCACAAACATAGTGTCAACAGGTATGTTATACTATGAACAGGTAAATTGATGTTCACCGTCATCTCACACTTGTTCTTGTGCAATTTCAATCTCCACCATCTACTCTTGAATATCAACCTCAGATAAAGGCTCAGTTAACAGTGGAATTTGCTTGATGTTCAATATTGCAGCCCAATCCTTCGTATTTTTTGAAATTTTATCCTTATCAATCTCCTTAACATTCCCCACTTCATCTTCAGTATAATCATGTTCTTCCCAAAATGGATTTGGAACTATAAGCGGAGGGGTGGGTTGGGATTCAATGACTTCCCTCTCGGTTTGAGATAGCAGAAGAAGTAACAATTCTTGTGTTGGTGACCTTTGCAAAAAATAAGAAAATTTGGAAGGGTGAGGAACAAAAGATTCATGATGGGATAGAAAGATAGGAGAGGAAGGAATGAAAATCTCAACATGAGTAGCTGGTGAAAATCGTGGGATTGGAGTTTTAGATTGAATTGACATTGACTGAGAAATGGAATGAGAACTCTGAGGTGGTGGTGTAGGGCTCACCAATTGACAATATTGCATTGCATCAAACTCATAGGCCTCTATTTCTTCAATCCAACCCTCAAGCTGAGGAAACATTTCATTCATAACACAATCTTTTCCTGTAAGTTGTAAAAATTTGGCATGTGGCCAACCCATGGACAAGCTGCGTTGAAGACATTTTCGAATGCCCTCATTTGATCTGTGGCTCTATATTGTACCATGCCTGCCTCTAGTTTCTGCATCTTAAGTTCTAACTTTACATCTTCATATGTAGGATAGCCTCCATCATGTGCATGTTCCTGCCCTTGAAAAGCTGCATAGTTAGATGAAAAACTAAAATGATCACGAATTTTCTTAGAGGGATATGCATGTTATTAGTTCTCGTCATAAAATGGAGTTAGAGGTGGATTAAAATAACTTGAAGATGGAAAGTGTTGTTGGTGGTGCAAGTGGGAACTCAACTATGAAAATGAAGCCATGATTACACAACTTCATGAATGGGAGAAAAAATGGAAAGAAATGGAAGAAAACTAGATGGGAAATGGGTAAATTGAAGGTCTGCAACACAGAGAGTAGAATACTTAGACCAATGGAGTCGCCAGTTGTGCTTAGGTTTACCTCATAAGGCTTAAATTTCACTAAGAGCACAACAACTTAATAAAATGAAGTGAACACAAAACACACACCTGTGAAAAATGTGACTAAGATATACAATGGGATGCTTGTGAAATGTATAACTTTCACCTACTGTCCAACCGGGTGTGCCAAAAATGGTATCGCCAAATCATTGCACCCCTCGAATGGCTTGAAAGTGAACACAACATTCGGTGTGATTGGGAAACATGATATCACCTCTTAAGCTGTGGGACTTGGGCTCAAGGTGAACCTCCAGAGAAGGACGAATTACTCTTCCTAAACTAAACACAACACTACTTATAAGGCAGATAAATGGTTAACTAGACCTATGCTAATATTTCAAGGGGTTAGGGAAAGAGATTTACAAAGAAATAAAACCTATACTAGAAGTGGTGATGCACCAAGAAAGGGTTTTGATGGAATTTTTTTTGGCTTGCCAATGAAAAGAGATGATCATGAGAAAGAATGACATGCATTACAAACCCACTTTACATATAGTACTTCACTCCTTGATAAGCACAATGACCTCCAAAACTTGTAAAGGAAACCCTGGCTGCACAGTTCACCTGCAAACATGAGAGAGATAAACAGAAGCAAAAAAATCATGAAAGGACATATAAATGATGAAAAAACATAATTTCCATTACTTCAAGCACTTGTATAATGCATCATTACATCAGTGAAAAGGCATAGGCTGACATTACAATTTGAGAAGAAAAGCTTGAGAGCCTACAAATTCACATCTTCTCAGCTTGTGAAGAGAGGGGAAGCTTTGAAAGTGTCTAACGTTTTTTGGAATAAACATCCCCTTTAAATTTTATAGCATTTTCCGAATCATTGAGTGAAAGAAGGAAGAAACCCTAGAATCTAGGCAAGAATGTAGGAAATAATCAATCACTGTTGTTGGCCATGTTTTCCTAATTAATTACACCACCTTTCAAGGCACCACTCAAGGAATGATTCAAACCTGTAATTTTGGAAAGTAAAACTTCAAAAAATCCATATTCTGATGATTTCACTGCATATCTCTCATTCTCCTAATTCCAATGACAGTAATTTTGTAAAAAATGGGCAATTGGGGAGAAAGTTGTGGTCTTCTGAGAAAACGTTGCTTTAAGGGTATCCCGAGCATTGTTCTCCATCAAATCTTGATAATTTATCATAATAATTTCATAAATTCAAATATTTAATTTCCTCCATTAAAAAATATTATGTTAATAAATTTTGAAAAGCACCGTGAAGTTCTATGAGGTCCACTTGGTTGAAGGTTGCATTAGAAGGGTTTAGTGTTTGTTAAGTGTCTTGGTTAATGGCTCACCAAATTCTTCAGAGAACTCCACTTTAAATAGTTACTAATCTTACATGGTAGTGGTGGTGTCATATTTATTCGATTAACCACCTTGCTTCAAAATTTGGCGAGCTATTCAACATTGACTGATCTACATGGAAAATTTCACATTTTAACAATGGAGGACCCCATTTTAAAACTTTGGACATGTTATCAACCCTGTTGTTTTGCATTGAATTCTCCTCTAACTTGGAGTTGACATGGTGACTTGGTCGATAACTCGGCTCACTCTTTACATATGGTTCGACCAAAAAAACATGCTCACATTCATCTCAGCCTGCCAATTGACCGATTCATATGCTAAATACTCGCCTCTGAGTGGGATAATGATTTGGCATTCAACTCGTGTAACGTAATCCTCAGACTTCGAAGTCTGCTCTAGCTAATCTCTTTGGGTTTCAGAACTCGAGAAATTCCCAACCACACAAGGATCCTAATGCCCAAAACCTTCGAACCTCGAAAACCTGAAACTCTGAATTTTGAAGTTTTGGGGTTTCAGGCTTCAGAACTATTCAACTCACACGATGTCTTTGAGCCCAAAAATCTCCAAAAATCTGAAACAACTAACTCTGAAACACCGAAAATGAATTGTCTGAAAATAAAAAATGCTTTCCTCTGAAACAAACCCTTGAAACATACATATGTTTCTACACACATCGGCTCTACATTGCCTCAAACCCATTCTCCCAATGTACGTACACTCTGCGAGTGTTGCGTAAGCTAATTCTCTGCCTTGTGTCTGCGAGAAATATGTTGAATCACTCATTTTGCATCTGTGGTGACACCCACTGAATCTAATCCACTCAAACTGATGATTGACTTGCTCGGTCTTGTTGAATCATTTCCTTCTTTGTGAGCTCATCGAGCTCTCTTTCACCTAACTTTGTGAAACATTTTCATCGAGCCATGAGTTACTCCTATGCATTACATGATCTTTCTGAATCTCGAAAATACCAGAAACTCAATACCGAGTCAAACCTAGACACTTGGTTCTTCCTACATTTCCTTTTCGATTGTATTTAGATCCAATCATTCATTCATGTCTCGGCTCCACCAATTTTTCTCGGCTCAAGCCCACTTTCATGCCTAAAGGTTTCAGCCCACATCAATGCTCGAGTCTTGAGCTATCCTTCATTAGGATGTGGTGATCCTTTGATCTCTTCAAGCAACCTCATTACTTTGTTCCTTGGTAGGCTCCAAAGATACCCTAACTCGGTATGAATTGACTCCTGATACTTATACCCAGAGAGCTCTTCTTACCAATCTCCGAGCTTCATCATTGTGGCATCAACTTGAGTTGTCTTCATTTGATGATTCCTGACATGTATCAGCCAAATTTTGATGCATTTTTGGCAAGCTAGGTGAAGAAATCAATTTTACATGCCCAATATCCCATGTAGCCTACCGAGCCCGTTCATACCAATTGAGCTCTTCTACCTGCCAAGAGCAATGCATAGTGCCACCATTCCAAATCACCTGGTACGTATTCACTCCTCACGATGAACCGCTTACCTACATGTTATCGTGATGAGCTCATGGGTTGAGCCGAACCTTTCTATTACATCATACCAAGTTGATTTGAATAGATGAGTCACTCGTAAGTCATATCTAACTTGGGCTCATAATTATGCTAGGAGCCATGTATTGAGTCGATATGTTAATCACTTGATTCATCCCACGAGATTAGGTTCCTCATACCGATCCAACTCAGATCATCAGTCACCTGGGCCTCGAGCTCTTAACTGTGACTTGATCATGCAAAATTTGCATTAATGCCTCACAGTTATCTCCATATGAGCTCACCGAATGATCCCGCAGCAAACTGCCAGCTCCATTGAAATCAATATCTTTACATATGTACAATCTCTAAGCCTTTCATCTTAACTCACCATTAAAATTGGATATGACGAACCTTTTCTTTGCATATGGCTCAGAAATCACACAGATGCATCACCAACCATTTACCTCTATAATCCTCACATCCTTTCAAAATTCCTCCCTGAATGTGCATATGAACCTGCAAGTTGCATCCTCTCTCCATGCATCAAGATCTCCCTATAGTCTAATGATCTATGTGCATGACTTCCGCGAATACCCTGGGACCTCATCCTACCACCGAATCAACAAATTGAAGCTGAGTTGACCGACTCCAAGTATGCTTCCCCTTAAGCCACTAACTTGGCTCAAACTAAGTTCGCCACGACCTTAGCTTGACCGTCGAGCTATTACCTGGTTGTGAATTTCTTGTTTGGCTTAAATCTTGGCCTCATTTTGCAAGCTCAAACAATTTCAAAATCCCAAATTCTTCTGAGCTTCATTTGTTCATGCAAGAATTAACTCGACTTGCAACCAATTACCCTGATGAGTCACTCATTTAACTCAACACACCAGATCTCCACGTTATCATTGATAAAAACTTGGATACACTCGCAATGGTTTTAAGCCTAACTTTCCATTCCTAATCATCGAATCAGCCGTCCAATAATCTGAGCATCAGTTTATATGAGCCAGTCCCAATTGTGCAACCTCCATGAGCTCGCCACTTAGTGAAGCACCTCTATAATTTTATCTTCTCTGATTGATCTCAAAACTCTTCAATGTTTATGCCTTTTGCTCATGTGACACTGAGCCATTCTTGTGAATGTACGAGCTCTATTTACCATCCCTATTTCTCTTTGTGATACTTATTTCATGACTTATTTTCATCTGTGCTGACCATACACCTAAGATCGACACCTTCATAATGAGTTGCTCGGCCCTCGTGCACGCTTTCCAATATCTACACCACGCCGAGTTGGCCCTAACTACAGAGTCCACACAACCGCGCCATTGTCAACTCGCTACATGTAGATTCAAAAACCGAAGTGAGTTTGGTGTACAACTCTCTCTGCTTAACTCACCTTGGTACATGTTAACCAGCTTAGATTTTGCCCCCTTGTGACCTATGCTGACAAATTTTCAAGTATTGCATTGACCCTTCTTAAAAATTTTGAATCTTGTTGTGAAAAAGTGAATCATGGAAGTGTGATAAGAAACCTCAAAACTTGAATGCCAATTTTAATCTCTTTTTTTCTTGAGTTGCGTAAGTGTCGGCATTCAAAAGGCAATTTCCTCATTCCGAGTGAAATTCGAGCTTCCAGGACCCAAGAAAGATAAGAACAGTCTAAGATGATCATAAACACTTCTCAAAGCTTGAAATTGTCCTAGTAACCCCGAAATATTTATGGAATAATTTTTCGGTCTCAAGGTATTATACTATTGTCCATTTTTTCCCAAGGGGGCAAAAATGGATAAAAATCATTAATCAGGTTAATGGTACTGTTGGTCCGAAAATCTGTCGGTTAGGCAGGTTGTGGGAAATTAGGACAACAGTGTGTAGGGCAGAGCCCCTCTTTGAGACAACGAAGCGAAACTAGTTTATTGCTAATCTATCAAGAAGGAATCTATGAAAATGTACACTATTCTAACTTCAGGGGGGTTTCGGATCTCATACCAGTAGAAGTAGATGTATGATGGAAAAGTGACATGCAAGCATGGGAATCTACAAGTAACTCTTCCTTGCACCCAAACTATCGAGGTCGTGCCAAGACAGCCGGTGGGGATGGAATACATGTGGGGTGCAGATAAACTAGTTAGGTAATCTTATGTCTTCAACACACAATAATGGAATATGTGAATCCAAGGCAAAGAAGGCCCTCCTAACCTAAACCGATCTGATAGATCATTCGGTGAGGATAGCTGCTCAAAGGCTCCAATCAATATCGAGCTCTGCGGTGATCCGATCTATGGGTTGTGGGATATGTGGAAGATGACCTGTGGGTGCTTCATATATATCTCCCGACAAGGTCATGAAAATGGAATGGCTAAATGTGTAATGGATCTTTTGGTGTTTTATGGATGATTCTCTGGTCTAGTCTAGAAATCTTTAGCTTGATTAGCTACTACATTTAATAATGATAGTTGTGTGATAATGTCTGGTGGAAGTGGAGAGGACCTAAACACCAGTGTTTGCAAGATGGTGTCAATATTTGATTGATTTGTAGGCCCATTGGGTTGTGGGACCTGTGGGTCACAACCATAAGTTCATGGTTGTAGTGAACCTCCTATGGTCATATGAAGAGTCAACCCCTGATTCCAAGTATCCAGTAATTGTATGCCTTTTCGGCCTCTACGTTTAGAACTAGAAGTTGCACGATTTTCTCGGAGTACCTAATAGGTGTTCTGGCAACTTGGATACATAAGCTAGTGTCTATATCAACAAGGAGGTCTTGTGCATCTAGCTGTGGGAGTAGTGGATCACAACTGAATGTTTACTCTCTTTCAGGTCCTTCTACAGTCATATAGATGTCTATCAAGGCAGTCTATAATTTGGCTGATTTGACTAGAACGTGTGTACTTTGTCGTCTTCTATCTTTAATCCTCTTAGCTATGTACTGACTTCTTGTAGGTTTATTGTTGTTCAGAAGACATAAATTCTGAGATTTTGGTCTATGTCAATTATTACTACAACAATATTTGGTCGAGGCATGATTGGCTCAAAAACGTATTCCCTGGGCTCCCTAGGTCCCGTGATTGTCATACAAGATCACTATAAATTTAACTGAAACAATATAAACTAATTATGCAAGATATATCTACAACATATATATATATTCCTCTATTTTTGTATTTTTGATAGAATTTTTAATAGAATTGAAAGAGAAACTAATCTAATATATTCAGAAAATGACAACTAATCTAATAACAAAATTAAAACAAGCAAGGTAGCCCGATGTAGCTATTTGCCTGTGCAGTTGTGAGTTTATCCTAAATAACTAAATAGCTGATTAACTTAATTGAAAGATTCTCAATCCTACCTTAGAAGTGAGGAATGAATCATAGTTTCTGAGAAACTATCAATCGCCACAGCTTCGCTGGAAATATCGAAAATGAAATTTAACTAAAATGAAATATTTCACTACTCTATTTGATATGTTTTAATTAGAAATTTGACAGATAAAACTTGGAATTTGTAGAACAGTGGCGAATCCGATAGTGTATGACTTTTTCCCCTCAGAATGATCTCCTCGTTCTTTCGTGTTCACGTGAATCTAGAAGAGCGTGTATATGCTAGCATCAACAGAAAAAGGTATTTTGAACAATGGTAGCTTTGGATATAGACCGAATATAATGTGAGTAGGAGAGGGACAATGCAAGTGACAGAGCTTGGCATATGCAATTCCTCGCGGGATTTATTATGGGAATACAACATAAGTGTACCAAGAGATTCTAGAATCTACCTTCTGTGAAGAACACAACCTGTAACTCTAATGAATTCTATCTACAACTGACACTACTATGCTCTAAACTAATTTGTATGAACAACAATGAACAAGACTGAAGCAAGAAGATCGAATGGCTTCTAACAGCAAAGGAAAACTAGCATGGATGTAAAACATGAAAACAAAATGAATTCTAAGCAAGAAATTGAAAGACTAAACAATGGAGATGAGAAGTTGAGGGGGCCATTTGCTTGAAAACAAGTTGGCTATTTATAGATTTCACATTCACCCAAAGGTAATTCCTATTAGAACTCTTTTACCATTAAATAATGAAGAAACACTATTCCAGGGAACATAAAACATTAATACAAGCTAAGGTAGTTGAGAAAAGCTGGTGAATGTTGAAAAATGTATGCAAGTCGTGATCAAAAGAACGTGTTGGAAAACACGTGAAGGACCGCCACCCTAAGCAGGGCGGCGGTTACAGGACCGCTGCCCTGGCCATGCGGCGGTTTCGTCACTGAAGGTCAAAAAGATTAGAAAAAGAAAGGCAGAGGATAAAGTGAAGTACACAAAGCTTAAACAAGATGCTTGGGATACTAACATACACTTGGCAAGCTTTCCTGGATTCCAAACACCTTGCAAGGTGACTTGTATCATCATTAGGGCATGTGTAACATTGTTCTAGTGGTACAATACCCTACAATTTTGGGTACGTACATATTTCCCCATCGGAGAAGCGTTTTAACCATGAAGATGCGTAAAATGGTGGGTCCGAGTATGGCGGTCCCAAAATGGGAAGCTAGAAATTATACCTGATACGCCCGTGTGTTGAAATGTCACCATCCAAGTTCCTGCTACCTGCAAAATGGAAAGAGGACTCAAGTGCAGATAGATAAAATAAATCAAAAAATAAATACTAAATTAGTATGAAATGAGGACTTACCATTTCCGCGGGGATAAGAACTTACCTCCGTCAGTGCTCTAAACCTGTGAAAGGGGCATTCAAAATGAGTCAAAAGACCATATATATATAAAACAAGCTTATTTTCCTATTCATTTATGCTTGTCAATTTGATAGTTTTTGAGCTCTAGGACCCACGGTGATGGTTTTCAATGAGAGTGTAGTCAAAATGTTCATAGCGAGATAACGATCATGCCTATGTGAGCAGAACCTTGACTTGCGAGATCTCAGGTTAGTTCTTCTCGATTTAACGTTTTTGCACCCAAAATGTAAAAATGATGAAAAAATTGTCTTGGGGGGGTCATTTTTTGAAATGTTAGTTTTAAATATGTCTGTTAAGGGGGACACCTAATGGGTAGGCTTTCGTTTTAGCTAAAATGGTCAATTTTTTGCATTTTAAATCATTTTTAGGGCATGCGACCCGTCTATAGTCGCGGGATAGGACCGCCGCCCTGAGCAGGACGGCGGTTATAGGACCGCTACCTTTTAAGGCGGCGGTTACGGAACTGCTGCCCTACTCAGGGCGGCGGTCCTCTATAGAGTGTTAAAACAACACTATTTTGAGTTTATTTTTCATTTCTAGTATTCCTACTTGCTTTAATGATTTTTCTAATGCAATATTGATACTAACTTGCTTCTGTTTGCATGTTTTTGGGTGTTTTGTAGAAGGAAGAGTACATTAGATGGAGCCGAGAGAGGGAGTGTGATTGGCTTCCAACAGTGTTAGATGCACTCTCTCAGGCTGAGCAGGATACTCTCCAGAGGCTAGGTATATTGAGGATCACATGGGTCCCCCATGTTGCACCTACCAGTCACATACTATGTGACTTATTCTCTTACTGGGATGTAGATCAGAACACCTTCCGATTTCTATTTGTTAGGGGTGAGTGGAGCATCACCATAGAGGACATCTACCGCATTTTGAGAGTCCCGATTATTAGGAGGAGAATTTAATTTGATACAACAGTATCCAGAGCTCAGGTGACTCAGTGGGCCACCTATATGAGAGATGCAGTTGTCTACACTGGTTCGAAGAAGGGGGTGAAGTTCTGTTCTATTCCTGGCTTGCCCATCCCTCTGATCCGTCAGTCCATTATGGGCATCCTTTCCTCGAGATTGATTGGGGACAAGGGAGGGGATACTTTGCTCTATTGTTGGGCCCCCATCATTGCACAGATTGAGGCACATGGTCGGATTTATTCTTGGGGAGCCGATATACTTGGGACCACCTATCACAACTTATACAGGGTGGTTTGATTATAAGGACATTCACTGAGCCATCCGACCTTAGTTATGAGCACATTATCAAAATAATTATGGAAGATATATCTACAACATATATATATATATATATATATATATATATATATATATATGTATATATATTCTCTATTTTTGTAATTTTGATAGAATTTTTACAAGAATTGAAAGAGAAACTAATCTAATATATTACGAAAATGAAAACGAATCTAATAAAAAAATTAAAACAAGCAAGGTAGCCTGGTGTAGTTATTTGCCTATGCAGTTGTGAGTTTATCCTAAATAACTAAATAGCTGATTAACTTAATTGAAAGATTCTCGATCCTTCCTCAGAAGTGAGGAATGAATCATAGTTTTTGAGAAACTATCAATCCCCACAGCTTCCCTAGCAATATCAAAAATGAAATTTAACTGAAATGAAATATTTCACTACTCTATTTGATATGTTTTAATTAGAAATTTGACAGATAAAACCTGGAATTTTTAGAATAGTGGCGAATCCAGTAGTGTATGACTTTGTCCCCTCAGAATGATCTCCTCGTTCCTTCGTGTTCACTAAATAGTTGATTAACTTAATTGAAAGATTCTCGATCCTACCTCAGAAGTGAGGAATGAATGATAGTTTCTGAGAAACTATCAATCCCCACAGCTTCCATGGCAATATTGAAAATGAAATTTAACTGAAATGAAATATTTCACTACTCTATTTGATATGTTTTAATTAGAAATTTGACAGATAAAACCTGGAATTTGTAGAACAGTGGCGAATCCAGTAGTGTATGGCTTTGTCCCCTCAGAATGATCTCCTCGTTCCTTTGTGTTCACGTGAATCTAGAAGAGCGTGTATATGCTAGCATCAACAGAAAAAGGTATTTTGAACAATGGCAGCTTTGGATATAGACCGAATATAATGCGAGTAGGAGAGGGACAATGCAAGTGACAGAGCGTGGCATATGTAATTCCTAGCAGGATTTATTACGGGAATATAACACAAGTGTACCGAGAGATTCTAGAATCTACCTTCTGTGAAGAACACAACCTGCAACTCTAATGAATTCAATCTACAATTGTGACTACTCTGATCTAAACTAATTTATATGAACAACAATGAACAAGACTAAAGCAAGAAGATCGAATGGCTTCTAAACAGAAAAAGAAACTAGCATGGATGCAAAACATGAAAACAAATGAATTCTAAGCAAGAAATTGAAAGACTAAACAATGGAGATGAGAAGTTGAGGGGGCCATTTTCTTGAAAACAAGTTGGCTATTTATACATTTCACATTCACCCAAAGGTAATTCCTATTAGAACTCTTTTACCACTAAACAATGAAGAAACAATATTCTAGGGAACATAAAACATTAATACAAGCTAAGGCGGTTGAGAAAAGCTGGTAAATGTTAAAAAATTACGCAAGTCGTGATCAAAAGAATGTGTTGGAAAACATGTGAAGGACCACTGCCCTGAGTAGGGCGGCGGTTATAGGACCACCGCCCTGGCCATGCGGCGGTTTCGTCACTGAAGGTCAAAAAGCTTAGAAAAAGAAAGGCAGAGGATAAAGTGAAGTACACAAAGCTTAAACAAGATGCTTGGGATGCTAACATACACTTGGCAAGCTTTCCTAGATTCT
The DNA here is from genome assembly GCA_019776745.2 of Taxus chinensis. Classification (NCBI taxonomy): domain Eukaryota; kingdom Viridiplantae; phylum Streptophyta; class Pinopsida; order Cupressales; family Taxaceae; genus Taxus; species Taxus chinensis. The sequence continues at coordinate 531,204,005 of CM034155.1, read as the reverse complement.
GAACACCTTGCGAGGTAACTTGTATCATCATTGGGGCATGTGTAACATCATTCCAGTGGTACAATACCCTACAATTTTGGGTACGTACAGTAGCTCCAACTACAAACAGAAAGGTGAGAAGGAAGGAACGGATGAGGATAGATCTAAAGGAAGAAAAGAAATGAATTCCAAGATGGAAAGGTCAAAAGGTTTATGCTTTAGGGCTGGTAGTAAATAGAGCCAAACTTACTTGCATTAAACAATTAAAGCAATATTGATGAACATATGACAATAGTAGGATTGAATCTCACAGAATAAAAAAACATAGATCTAACTTAAGAAAGATCTGATGCAAATAACACACATATTAAACACAAAGTCTGAATATGTGTATTAATATTTCTTCTGTTGCAAGAAAACACAAAGTCTTTCTTTCCTTACTTCTCTTTTTATACAAAAAATGTTCACCCTTGAATACAACAAGTATTTTAGTATTTATAGAAGGAGAGGAGGAAAGAAGACAAAATCAAACCCACAACTTATAAAATATCTTACAAGATATTTACAAAAGATCTAGAAAATATCTAAAATGTCAACAGTTGACTTGGGCAAGTTTTTGGATGACAACATCCCATGGTTTAACATGGATGAGGTCATCGTGTATGCCAACCAAACCTTTTAAATATTTTAAAAAAATGATCAACGCATCCCAGAAAGAAGAAACTACTCCTCGTCACTTCTTTGTTCAAACTTGGTATCATGCTTTTGATCAGGAGATTCGAGGTGACACTGCTCTCGATATTCAACAAATTTGCTGATCAATGCTTGATGTTGATCATGGTCATGACCATTAAAATAGTCATGAATGACTTCGCAGGTTTGTTAGCATCCACTTATGGAAATAATGGGCATCAGGAAGCCCAAATACTCTGTTCAAGAACATGATGGTATCACTCAAATATTCATTAAAATCACTACGATTGATGGTTTGTGGCCATCTGGCCAATGGATTCTTGTTCTTCAGATAGAGTTCATTCATCATCTGCATGCACTTATCTTCATTATCATCCCATATCTTCTTACAGTCTTCAATACTTATTTCCACATAGTGTCAGTGATGAGGAATGCCTAAGATCATCTCAAAGTGACGAGCTATGAGGTTTATGATTGTCTCATGTTCTTTCTTTTCGACACATCTAGTGTCCTTGTTATAACATTGAGCAATCAATATGATGAACTCATTATTCACGGCACTCATCGGAAGCCCAGCTGCAAAGTGCAATTCACTATCAATTAATTTATCCATCCATTGGCCATTGTTTGCCTTGGTGGTCCTTACCCAGAAATCATCCATGTCAATATGACCCAGCTCAAAGTCTCTGATGTCAAATTCGCACTCTACATATGAGTCTAGCATTCTTACTTTATGGTGCTTATAGTTCATTTCTTGCTCTGACTACTTAGCTTTAGCTTTTATTGCGGTCCTAGCTAGTCTTTTTCTTGATGAAGACATAGGCAAGCTCAAGGACGGATGTCGTTGTTCTACAAGAAGTATCAAGAAGGTCCAACACAGAAGAGCCATGCCAACTGTCATGTTATTCATGATGAAAGTTTGCAGAATAATAGAATGCCTTAGGATGCATGAGAAAACAGTTAGGTTTATCTTGCAGAAGGGAGAACGAGCAATTTTAAGCCTTAGGGCACAAGGCACAAGTTGACAGTAGGCTGCAGGAGCTTGTTATGCTTTGGTGTATTTGGTAAAGTGTTTACATGAGTGTAGTGGTGTTTGGTTTCGACATGGGAAAAGTTTTGCCAAGTTAGAAAGGGCATAATTTTGAGAAGTGTTACATGACAAATTTTGGTGCCAAAGGGTAAAGTGCGGGGCGCTGATCTGCAGCATACAACATGTTATGTCGATGTTGTGGAAGTTATGCCTGTGCCTCACAAAAATATGTGAAGTGTTCTTTGGCTGGACGTGGAAAAAGTTGGTGTTACATAAGTACAAAGTGCGCCAAAGCGCAACTTTGGAAGGTGTAACATGGAAAAACAGTGTGCCAAAGACTTTAACAGTTTGACGATTTTGGCAATTTTCTGGATTTCCATTACTTCTCCCTTTTTGTTATATTCGTTAGATGGCAAGTAAGAAAAGTGACAAGGAAAAAATCATGGAGAGATGGTTTTTTAGTTTACTTCCGTGGCAGGAGTCTTCCAGATTTATAGATCTAGAAGGAGAGGAAAAGAGGGTTTCAGCTGGGTTTGGAATATATTAGGTTCTTGGATTTTAACCATTTAACACACACCCTGACAATTAACACAACGAAATATAAAAAACAAATAAGAGAGGAGCCACTTACTCGGATTTGTAAAATATGAAGAAAAACAAGGGGGTCCACAAGCTCAAAAATGACATGGGAGGGTTGACAGGGATGGACGACATGTACAGAGAAAATACTTTTCACAATTTTCAATTAGTGAAAATGACATCTGTCAGGATCATATTTATAAAAAAATGGCATTTATGACCTCACCAACCTCCTTTGGTGCGATTTCTGGAGTGTCGAGATGAGGAAAGTTGCGCTTATAAAAGATGCTTAGTGTAAGTTTTAGGAGGTTAACGCAATAATCTCAGCACTAAAGGATTAAAAGGGGGAACATATTTTTGTATGTCAGCACTTTGGAAATTGCACCCAGTGTAAAAGGGCACAGTTTCAGTCATGTCGACACGAAAATTTCTGTGCTGAAGCGTAAGCTAAAAGTGGCTAAGTCTTGAAACAACTTGATTTTTTGAAAGGAATTTTTGGGCTTCTTCGAACGTTTTCAAAATTTCCTAGGGGGCCAAAACAAAATTTTGGTCTAGTTACTTGCAAATTTCCCTTGTCAATTTTGTAGGATAAAAGTTGGCTCTTTCTGGGGACTATCTTTGAGTGAAACTTAAGGGTAGAGAATCCCAAATTTTTCATGTGCCTTTCCATTAGGTTATAGAGAGTCAAAAATAAGGGTGACCAGGGGGCGAACAAAAAGGAAAAGAAAGGGAATTGGGTTCTAGAATCTTTAGGTGCTGACCACTATAGGGAAGTGGGAGCTCGGTTCCATCCAGATATGAGAGATAGAAACTATTCCCTCTATTGAGTTGCTTAATCTTGTATGGCCATCTTCAAAGAGAGTTTAAATTCTCGTGCATCCCTTTCGGTTCTCTTTGTTTGTCCCATAGAAGAACAAGATCTCCTACTTGGAAATCTCTTTACTTAGCTTTCTTTTCGAACAACCTCTTAACTTGATTCTGATGTTCAATGATCTTGTCGACCACTTTCACTCACTTTTCTTCAAGTTTCGTTATGTCATAATCCTCTTTTCAAGAGAATTATGAAAATTTTCATCTTCAATTGCTCGAGCCAAGTGCAGAGTAGGAAGTTCCATGGAGATAGGGATTTCAACATTGATCCCATATAACACCTAGAAAGGTGACATGCTGAGAGACCTCTTTGGAGTGATACGATTTTCCCACAAATCATCGTAAAATGATTTGTGCTAGGATCGTTGGTTTTCATCAACTAGCTTTCGTATGATAGATACCAGATTCTTGTTGCTAGATTTTGCCTGACCATTTCCCTGAGGATAATAATCAAAAGCATGAGCCAAGGTTATTTTGTATCCATAAAAAAACCAATAACTTCACGTGAAGAGAAGTTGGAAGCGTTGTCAGCAACAATTTTGTGTGGAATGCCAAATATTACAATAATATTCTCTTTGATGAATTTGCAAACAACTTTAGAAGTGGCATGCTTGACAGGGATGGCCTCCACCCATTTTGTGAAGTAATCCATTGCTATTAGGACGTAACTATGCCCAACACTTGATTAAGGATTGAGCACTCCAATGAAATCAATTCCCCATTACCTGAATGGTTCATTAATGATGACGGGCCTGAGGGGAAATGCAGTCAGCTTTGGTTTGCCAACGAACTGTTGGCAAAGTTCACATTTTGCTACCCAGGTGGCTGCATCTTGAAATAGCGTTGGTTAGTAGTACCTGGCCCAAATGATTTTATGTGCTATCATCGATGAGGAGAAAGTGACCACCGCAGGTTGAGTCATGAAAACTTTCCAACAATTTCACTTGTTGCGGCTTGTCAACACATCGTAGAAAAATACCGTCAATTCCACGTTTGTACAATCCATCAACCCATATGACATATCTTGCGGCTCTGAGCTTCACCATTCACTTTTACTTTGTGGTTAGGTGAATTGGACACTCACCATAGGTGAGAAAGAATGCGATGTCAGAATACCATTTGTCGTTGGTGGCAACGAATAGAACCTTGGGCAAAGAATCCACTTCTCTAGTTCATTTTGTTCTCCATCAATGAGATTAACTTTCTCTTTAGGTACCTCTGAGTCTTTATTTTCAGCCATCAGCCGACACATGCCCTTACCTCTTACCAAGTTGGTTGGTTTGATGTCTAGATCATATTCTTGGATCTTTGTGATCCAATTCCCTCATAAGCTCCCTAACTTCTATTGAGACATGATAGACTTAATAGCCATGTCAGGAACCAGCACTATTGTATGAGAATTTAGAATATAGTAGCGGAAGTTCTTGACTAATTTTACCACGGAAAAGGCATGTTTTTCCAATTGTGACATCTTCAGTTCATTAGGCTTAAGAGGAGAGCTCATAAAAGAAATCGGGGATTCAATATCTTTGGAGTTCTTTTACATCAAGATAGCGGATACAGTATACACAGAGGCATAACTGTACATGATGAAGTCTTTGCTGAAGTCAGGACACACTAGAATAAGAGCATGGGCGATGGAGGTTTTTACGTCTTCGAATGATGTCTTGCCTTCCTCACTCCATTAGAATGTTTGGGACCCTTTCATCATATTACATATATGATGAGTCTTTTCAGCAAAATCAAGAACAAAGCGTCTAAGAAAATTTACCTTTCTGAAGAAAGAGTGAACGTCAGTCTTTCTTGTAGGCAGAGTAAGGCTCTGAATAGCCTTGACTCTTTAGACATCTATCTTAGTTCCTTCTTTGCTGATGACATGTCCCAACAGCTTTCCTTTGGTAACCCCAAAAACTGACTTCTTGGGATTTAGCGAGATTCCGTGCTCTTGGCATCTGATGAAGACTTGTTCTAAATGTTCGCAGTGATCACTTCATTTTTTAGAGAACACGGTCAGGTCATCTAGGTAAACCACAATGAATTTTCCCATCATACCTTTAAATGCAAAGTCCATTGCTCGTTGGAAGGTGGCACCGGTGTTGATCAAACCGAATGGAATTCTGTTGTAGGCGAAGGTACCCCAAAGAGTGGTGAATGCTGTCTTGAACTGATCTTCAGGCGTAACTTCAATTTGATTGTAACCTGAAAAACTGTCAAGCATAGACAACATTTCTGAACCGGTTACTACCTGGAACACTTGATCCATTATCGATAGTGGATAGTTATCTTTTAAGGATGACTGGTTCAGGTTGCGAAAGTCTACGCATATGCATATCTCATCATTCTTCTTCTGCACAGGCACAATATTTGTAGCCCAGGTACTGTGATGAATTGGAAAAATAATTTTTGCGTGCAACATTTTCTGAATTTCAGCTTGGATGGTACCTAAGATCTTGGGGTTGTAATGCCTTTACTTTTTACAGAAAGGCTTGATGTCATCCTTGAGCGGAATTTCGTGTCGAATGTCCTTTGGCTTGAAAGACTTTAGATCAGCATAAGACCATGCCAACACATCCATGTACTTTTTCAGCAACTTAATGAATTTTCACTTTTCCTCAAGTGTACAACACTTCCTGATATTCACAAAACGAGGATGTTCCACAGTACCCAGATTGATGGATTCAGTTTCCAGAGAAGAGAAAGGATCATCCTGTCACTTTTTCTTAACAAAACGTTCATGATTATCAAATAATCATTCTAAGGAAACCAAATATTTTAGAATCTTATTTCCTTTGAGCTATATCACTATATCTTTTTCAGATTCATGGTGACCGGTGATAGACTCACGACACGTAGAAGTTGATCCATCGAAATGGAGTTCTTTGAAATTGTCACCTTTCTCCAAAAAAGTGATAAGTTGGTTGTCGTCATTGAACACTTGCCAGTGTTGTGAATTATCTAGCACACTTGGGCAAAAAACCATCTCAATGGTATATGTATCCGTTTTTAACCCTGGGTGAGGGAGCATGAGAGGGGTTGAGATGGCCAATGAATCAGCCGTGTCATTTTGATATCATGGAGCTACTTTGATCAAGAAAACATCAAATTCTTCGATGCTATCCCATACGGCATTGTGGTAGTGTCTTAGCCGGTCCTTTTTTACTTGATATATATCCCTTTTACCTGATTGACAATTAACTCAGGATCACCTTGCACTCTTAGATTCTTGATTCCTTTCTCTTTTGTAGCTTGCATGCTAAAGAACAAGGATTCATACTCAGCAGTATTATTCGTATTGAAGAACTACAACTTGAAAGAAAAAGGGAAAATCTCCTCTTCAGGATATATTAGAACAACCTCAGCACTGCTTCCACTTGTCGCACAACTGCCATCAAACTGCAATGTCCGTACTTTTTTAAGGTCCTTCTTTTGGATGAAAACGTCCATTCTATTTGAGTCAGTGGACAAGAAATTGTTTCCCATCCCTAATGATTCGAAAAGAATCTGAGCCTTAGGGTCATAAGAGTTGGTGACTAGATATTTCTTTTGTGATTCTGCTTCCAATGTTTGCATCACTTCTTTGACGGGAATCCTGGCTTAGGACCAGTCCATATGAATTTTCCCACCAACTTCTTTATAAAACTCCTCCCTAGCAATATCCCGTATGCTGTTGGAATATCAACTACGAGAATAGTCATTTTAACCCTTTTCTCATGAAATGCCGCGAATGTAAACTGCACATCCTTGATTTGACCGATTATTTGGTACCTACTTAGTTTCCATGGAGTAATATACGTCCAAATGGTTTTGTGAGAGTGAGTCCTAGAGCATGTGCTTCCTTGGTGGGTACTAACATTACATTGTCAGAAGCTCCTAGAATCAATAATACAATTACTTGAGTTTTAAAACAATTGATTAAGTAGAGGATAAATAAAAAGGTCTCAATATAATCCCTGATAAAGAGGTTAATGCCACGTATTATTTTAAGACGAGAGGATGAATAGGATTTGTAAGGACTCCCTTTAGATGCAACATTAGGTAAGGATAGAGGACAGCTTGGCTTTCAAATATAATTGGTGAGCCTTTCATATTGCTCTGGATTGGATTGTAGGGATTCTACTTCAGACATTTGAATCCCGGTCCTTTTAGCATGGTCAACAATATCAAAAGTAGTATATGAAGGGAAAATAGAAGGAAAAAATCCTTCAACATGAATTTTTGGACTTTGTGAACTAGTCTTAAGAATGGCAGAAGGTTGAGGATTAGACGCAGTGGTAACTTTCTTGGAAGCTGATTTTTCCTTTGATTGTAGAGGTACAAGAGTTCCCATTTTGGAAACAACTATCATATTTTATTTCTCTACAGGTTTCTCCACTTCTTTCCTCATATTCTTAGATCGAGTAAAAACAACAAAGGATTATTTTCCATACCCTAGCTTCATAATCACATTCTTCTTTATATTCTAGATACCCAATGTTGGAGTCACTAGCTGAATCATCAGCATAACCAGAAGCTTCAAATGCATTATTAGCCTCATCATTTATTTCTTCTTCTTCTTATACTACCTCAAAAACTACATTAACAGGAGGTGTTTTAATGGCCAATATCAACTATGTGGGTGGAAAGAAATTCCTAACTCTCACGGGAGCACCATTATTATTTTTAAAATTCCTCCTAGGTATATCCCTATAAGGAGTGTTTGATGCATGTTGAGACATCTACTTCTTTAGACTCAATAAATCATTGACCATCCTCTAGATCATGGGATCAGTGGTGCCTTGAGAAGTACTTTGATTATTAGCTTTGGAAGATTCCGTCCTGTTATTTCTGGTTAGGATAAGATCATCTTAAATTTCTGTGGCCATAGCTTATGCGGCAACCAAGTTAGGAATAATGGACCTCCTTAGTAAAAAAACTTACTTCATGAACTCATGTGCATTGACAAAGAAGCACTTTTGGTTTTTAAGAGTATGAACTTCACGTTATGGGATCTTGTGAATCATTTTGTTATACTTGGCCACAAAATCATGCATAGGATCCTGAGGTTATTTCTTCATATGTGTGAGTTAAGATAAAAATGCATGTGAATCTTCCATAGGATTGAATCTATCCTCAAATGTATGTTCTCATAGTAGCCCAGTTGGTAATACATGCATATGGATGATGGTAAAACCATTCCGCAACAATTCCTTGAAATTTTTTAATGAGCAACTGAATAGATAATTCTTTATGAGCCACTCCCAGGACCCTAAAATCTACATAGAATGCAACCTGCATGATTTTTCTCAATGTTTCTTTCCATCACCAATTAACTTCAGGAATTTATTATGAGATCCATGTGGCAATTCATGCAATGGTGGAACCAATACAAGAGGACCAATAGATGGACCCCAAGGAACTGGATCTTGTGGTGGTTTCTACCCAACCATTCTTATAAATCTAGTATGTGGAGGGATCTGAGTATTGATCAAGAATAATCCGTCAAAACAAAAATCTTCTCCTACTTCCTCCAAGAATAATGGGCTCATGGTGGTTCTACACGACATGATTTATTGTTGATAGGTTCCAAACTGAAATCTTCTCATACTACATATTCCTTCTCAATCAGATACTGAAATGCTTTGTATAGATCATCTGCAGGAAAAATATTCAAACCATCATCAAGAATTTTCTCAAGGATTTTCAAAAATTCTTCATCAATGTCATTAGTAGCATCGATTACCTCTTCTCTAGATTTTTGAAGCTTTCTATATTCCTCTTGAAGGATCTTTACCCAAAATTCAATTGCTTTGTAAAACTTGAAATACTTATCAACATCTTCCACAACTCCTTCTTTAACCAAGACTTCTAAATTAAAAAATTTAAGCTCACAAAGAGATTCCAAAGTTAGGTCCAAATTACCATTTTCTTCCAGAAGTTCATCATTCAGCTTATCAACCTCATTTCTCTCCAATTCTAGTGTATTTTATGTGTTTACTGTATCGTTAATTACCCTTTTTTCCTATACAAAGATATGTTCAGTCTAATCATCGACCACACTACCTTTTTGATCAAGTTTCTCCATTTTCGGTACATATGAGAAGTCAAAACATATTGGAGTAGGAGGAAATGTGATCTGAATGTGCTTAGGTTTGGATAGTTTGAGAAAGACATTTGTCAACTGCTCAACTCTTTCCTTTAACTTATCCTTGGCGGCCTTAGTTTCCTTGACTATCTCTACAAACCTTTGACCAGATGCATCAACTAAGATGCACAAGATGGTCTTATGTTTCTTTGATCAATTAGAAAGGTGCTGAATTTAGTGAACTGAAATCAAAAGCCTCAGGAGGAACAAGTTTTTTCCTCTACTTATGAGTCTGTCTAGTTAACCAAGAGCGAACTGAAGAGGAAGGTGCCTCTAAGGTAGGAGATGTAACCATAAGTGCAGATCCTGGAGGAATGAGAAAAATATTAGGCAAAGGTGAAGGGGTGGAAATAATGGTGATAAAAATGGTAGAAGATGCCAGAGGAGAAAGGGGAATGAAAACTGGAATTCCAAAAGTAATTGGTGAAAATCCCAAAGTTAGTCCTATTCCACTCGAAAAAGGGGACAAGGATGAGAAAGTTATTACCATGGAAGATACAAGTAGTGATGAAGGTGATGAAGGGGAGGGAGGAGTAGAAAGAGAAAAAAATGTAGATTTTGTTGGGATCTGTAAAGTAAAATGTGGTGGAGAGGAAAGAAGATGAATAGAGGAGGAGAGGAAACAAGAAAAGGGAAACCTACAGGTTACAAAAGGGAACCTATTATTGACAATAGGGACCAACGAAGTGATAAAAGGGGAAGATGGAATGGGCTGGTTGAATATAGTGGTCATTGGTGCTTCTTTAGTATGTGAAGGAGAAGGAGATTCAAGAACTACAAATGATTAAGTAGGAATAAAAGATAAAAAGGTTGAGACTTAACTCCACCATGAACAAACTTGAATTTTACATTCTTAGGTGGGCTTCCAATTTATCCTTTTCTCCACAAGCGGTGCCTGCTTCTCACACGGATGTGACAAGAATTTTTGGAAAATAAGAATCCTTGGGCTGAAAGCCCCACGAATATAACCATGCATTAGTGTAAATGAGGGTTTGAGCAGCTTTGTCTTTTATAGATGTTGATTCTATGATGAACCAGTCAATCGGTGGGAATATCACACTGTCACCATGTTGAACCTTTGTCATGTGTCATATGTATTATCATTAATGTCAAGTTGGATCAATTGATGTCAAGCTACATTGATGGAAAAAGGAGTCAATTGGTAAAATGAGCATCTGAAGAAGATGAAGTTTGATTGGTATTGTCAGCTCATAAAGGCTTCAATATGATAAAGGATAAGTTCTAAGGGACTTAATCAATGTTTTTTCAAGCCGTGGACATGAGGATATATATTTTGAGGTCAAGAGATAGCATTTGAAGTCTAGAAGAGGCCACAGAGAAGAGTTGAAAGCTGCAAGAAAATTCGCAGGTAAAAGGCAAGCCACAGGCATGAGGACTTAGCTGTGAAACTCAAAGAAGAAATTTCAAAGACTTGAAGTATCCAACCAATGACTTGTAGAAGGAAATAGAACTCTAGAATAATTTGCGGAAGGTATGTGAAGGCCACGAGTAAAGGAATGATGTCACCAAAATGCAAGGAGTCAAGGAACAAGCTCTAAACATAAAAAGTGAAATCGCAGAAGCTCAGCAAGAACTGAGTGAAAAGAAATGAAGTTGCTGAAGCAAAATAAGCCAAAGGAAAATCCCTGTGAAATAGATAAATCCATGATAGTATCCACGAATGTGAAGGAAGATCCATGATAAGTAAGGATAGCTTGAAGTCAAATCCGCGGGAACTAGAAAGTTATAAGGAGAAGCCACGGAGTAAAGGAAGTCTAGAGTAATGCTACAGAAAAGTGGAGAAGCTTCGAAGGATTGGAAAAGCCTCCAGATAAAGGAAATTTGGGAGGAAGCAACACATAAGGGAAAAATCACATAGAACAAGAAAAGTCGTTAAGGAAGAAATCCGCGGAAATGTCAAAGGCCCAGATAAAGGGATGGAGTTGTGGATGCGAAACAAATTCATTGGAAGGAAACAAGAGCCGTGTACAAGGAACAAGCCGTGGAAAGGTGAAGGAAAAGGAGCATGGCCATGAGATATTGTATAAGCCACAATAAACATAGAAGAACCACGAATAACTAAAAATTCACGGAAGAAGGAGAAATGTCGCAAAATAAAAGAAAAGAGTCGTGATATAAGGGAAAAGATCCAAGAAGCCAAGAGAAGTCATAGATCGAGAAAAAATGAACTATATATGAACAAGGATAATTAGATAGATGTGGATAAAGATAGAGTGTAAATTGAAATAAGTAAGAGTTTGTAGGGTAAGTGTAGCAAGTTGGTGAACACAAAAGGGGTCATAAGTGGACATTATATTGCAAAAAACAGTGAAATCTCAATTGGTAGGTATTATTAGTAATACGCATACTCAAAATTAGAAAAAATTATATAAATATGAATCATAGCATTTGAAATCTAGTTTTTAAACTACTAAGTTTTTTAAAAAACGGACAAGTTTAGCTATATTAAACAATAAAATTATTTGACTTAGTTTTTTTTTTAAAAACCTATAAGATTGTAGTCCAGTTGCCCATGATTTGGATGACCAAATATTGTTTTTTTTTTATTTGGTGAAAAGTTAGATGTCATTGTCTATCTTGGGATGGATTTTATTTTGTATTTTTTCGAGCAATATTTTTTTTAATGATTTTTTCCATGAAAGTGGTCTGAATTTTTTTAGAAAATGGAGCACTTTTCATTTACCCGCCATAACTATATCAAAAAATATCGAAATCAAATTTTTTTTAATGTGTATAGAATTTCTCCATGCTTGGGATGGTATAAGTTTTATCACATTTTGATAAGTGAAACAAAAGTTTTAGTCTTAAACGTAGACATGAACATTCACGAGAAAAAATGTGTTAAAGACCTATTGTAAGTAAAAATTATAAAATGATATGTATCTTATTCTATTCACTTTAAAATCAATATTTCTATGAAGCTAACAATCTCCCCTACATGATGGCACCATTTTTGTGAAAAAATTTCAGTTTTTCAACATGGTTCAAGTCTATAGAAGAGAAAATTTTAAGTGTTTTGACCTTTTACACGCCTTAATGACCTCCCATAGCTTTGGATGGGGAAAAACAAAGATTTCCCGAGACTTAGGGTCAGATTTGATGATACAGATAGAACCACGATCATGGTTTATAAACTACGATCGTGGTTTTGATAACAGGCACCGTGATCGTGCTTTATAAAGTGCGATTGCGGTTCTTAAATCATATTTACATACATCCCAATGTTTGAATTACCATGTGATTTTTACTATTTCACCTTACCATACGAACTACTGTGAATTTCTTTCACTTTTTGCATGTTTTTCTTATTACCGGAAGTAAAACATCATGGGAGACAAGAAACGAAGTCAAAAAAGGAAGTCATTAAGTAAAAAAATGCTAGATGAATTAAAGGCAAACAAATTTCAAAATGTTGAGCGAATGCTGAATCTTCGTGAATCAAGAAGAGGTTCATCTTCAACCCCTACTATTGTAAGCAATGAGGAACCAGGTAATGTTTCTACTATCAATGTTGAAGTTGAATTAAATACTCGTGATGAAGATGTTTTTACTGTCAATGTTGAAGAAGAATTAAATACTCATGATGTAGCTAATGTTGAAATTGAAGGAGACAATGAGAATGTGAATAAGGAAATTTAGGTTGAAACTATAGACAAGAAAAATTTGACTGAAACACCTCCTAGGATTTTACGTAAGAAACCTAATTATTTTATTAAAATTGATGAAAACATTTTGAAACCAATGTCTGACAAAATTTCTAAACGACAAATCAGAAGAAAAACCATTGAAATTTGGGATAATCATTTTGAAATTTTAAATGACTCCCAAATATGTTAGTTGTTGGTTAGTTTGATGAAATTGATTAAAATGAGACCTACATTAAACACCTTAGGATTGACAACATTTAATATATGTGGTCAAACCTCTAAAATTTTTGAAAACCTTCATGATGCATACCACACTGTTGGTGTCAAGAGACGTACTAGGGATAGTAATATCGTGTGTTGTGTACTTGTTACTAGTGTTGTAAGTGAATCAATAAAAAACAACATTTGATTACGTAAACAAGTTGAATGTTGAAAGTTAATCAAAAAACTCTAATGAAAGCAATTAAAAGACATAATATCCTTCAATCACTCAAAAAACACCGATTTTTGGGCATTTTCTGCTAGAGCATTCCATAAGGACAAAGATAAATCTGATGCTATAAGAGAATTTGTTATTCAACTTTGGCATGATAACACTATAGTTTCACCTAATACAAGAGATGTTGTAAAATGGAGAGTTGTTTCTACTAATCATGAATCACATCCAAATCATTTCTTAGATATGACTCAAATTCATTTTTTCGTAATTTTGAACAAGAGCATCTAGAAATTAAAATTAGTCAACATTTTTTTGAAATGTTGAAACCATTCTATGTGAAAAGAAACCACGCTCGCACCACTTGTTGTAGGCAACATGTTGAATCTGCTATGCATTATGCTGATTTTTTACGTATTTGTTCTAATTTTCATTTTGAAACTATGTTATCAGAATGTGGAGTTCATTTTCCACCAATATCTTTCGGGGATTTCATACCTACGATATTTTTGAAAGAGAAGTTGGAAAAAAATTTATAGTCAGGATTGTTTAGATGGAAGTTGTGGTACATGCAGTGGATTACCTAAATTTGAAAGTTGCATCCATGAGAAGATTGAAGGTGCAATAGGACATAATTTAGTTGAGTTTGATAAATATAAATCAGTACCATACTAGTTGAAATATGGAAAGGATTCTAAACGATGTGAGCTAGTTATAGAACATATGCTTGTTTTTCAATTTATGAGAAAATTTAAGGATGAAATTGTTTATGGGTATGTTAGGTATACACAAAGAGCTCGATGGTTGGATGAACAGTTCAATATATGCAATGACACATTTCCTATTGGTACTATTGTTTTAGTGGTCGATTTTGTAGATAATTACACATTGCAACCAAAAATGGAGGTTCAATCGCAATATTACAACTAAGTACAAGTTGTCATTTTTGTGCATATAGAATTTATACATTGTCCTGATAGTATAGAGAATGATCAATTTTTTTTAAGAGAGTGCCACTTTTATATCAGTGATAATTATACTCATTCTACTGAATTTGTGCAATGGTGTTTCTAATTATTTTATGGAAACGTGTCTGATAGGGACATCTGCTTCAAACAACATTATATATGGTCTGATAATTACAAGTCTTATTTTAATAATTCACGAATGTTTTATTGGATGAGCAAGATAAACGTCAAGATGGGTGTGTAACATATTTGAAGTTTCACTGAGTATGGACATGGAAAAAGAGAGCATGACGATGTAAGGGCATGTGTGAAAAGAGCTCTTGCAAGAGAAGAGTTGAAGTATGAAGATGGTGCTAAATTGGAAGAGCATAGTGAAATGGTGTATTAATAACATGGCCTGAGATTCTCAAGAAAATTCCACATTTTTCAGATATTTTTGGTTGATAGAGGAACAATAAATTGCTAACTACAAGGATTGTATGACACTCATAGGGTCCAATGATATGCACTCATTTTGTAGCTCAAACGCTACTTCGTGGGCCATATGGACAAGAAATTTGTCATGTTTTGTGCATATTGTATCAAATTTTTCATTGTTGAGTGTGATTCACAAGAATGGGTGGATGGATGGATTTGTAGGCCTCTAACTCTACTTCTCATTTATCAACCTCCACAGGCATTACGATTTGTTTCTGCAGATAAAGTTACAACATCTAAGGACTTTGAAGAAATTATGATTTTGGTGCGACAAGGTAAATGGTTAGTTAAATTTTTTGTATTGAGTTATGTGCATTGAAATTTTAATATGTAATTTAAATTTGACTTGAAACCTTTATTTTTTTGTAGGACATGTGTTTGCATTTATTGTGAAATAAGACAATGAAGAATGAACTGACTATTTCTTATGTTGTTGCATCGAGGAAAGAAAGAAGTTGACTTCTCCTATTAGAGATGGTAAAGATATTGATTACCCTACAGGATCAGTGGTAGTTACTAGAACTTGGATTCGAAGGTATCTATTAAAAAACTCCTTTGTTGGGGTGTTTGAAGACTTTGAGACACAAAGGAAAATACTCTTATATTCACATCTAGTTCTAGCGACAAATATTCAGCTATATAGATATCGAGGAAGGCCTAATAATAAGATTCTTTGGAAGGTTCGAGAGTCAGATCATGAAACAGTCTTGTCTGCTATTCAGAGTAGATCCGATCGTGATGGTTCTTTGGAATGAATTTACATGCTCATGTCTGGTATATATAATTTCTTTGGTATATATAAATTTGTTAGTTAGTTAGATTTAAGTTCATATATTTTATTTTAAATTTATGTATTTTGTATATATCTAGTATCGTTTTGATTTGAAACTAAAATTTCTTTGACTAACACTTTTATGTGTAGGTTAGTGGTGCCAGAAAAGCTTCCACCTTCACATGGTTAGCACTATTAGTAGATAATTTTAAATTCTCGAAGCGAAGAGAAGATTTCATTGTTTTACAAGAAAAGAGAAGCAATTAACAACAATTTATGTACCCATGAAGGGGGTTCTTGGCTCCGGAAGAGGTAGCCCATAAGCACCTAGAGCTTAGAGAACTGAAATGACTCCTCCAAAAGTGTTTACAAGACCATACCTACGTATGTGCACAATTACTTTGGTGCCATGACCCACTGTTTGCAAAATATAGCGTTTGACAGCCTTACACTGACTCAAACTGCACTATTTCACGCGTTTACAAATAATAGGGCAACGAGAGCACCAATCTGAGAAGGAAAAAACTGAGAGAGGCTATTGTAGAGGGTCCATATTCTGAGGTTTTGAATTAGACGAGACATCTCTAGGTGTTATGGAGTCTAAGTAGTCACCTGTCGAAGTTGAACAATATTTTGGTCTCAGGGATCTTAAGGGACTCTGTTCGAACGAAGTATCCCGAAAGCAACGACATTTTCGTGCACCAAAATGACACCTCCTCTAGCATTCACCTGGCCACCCAGATGTGTTGGCACAGTCGTTTTGGTGCCATGACCCACCGTTTGCAAAATATAGTGTTTGACAACCTTACACTAGCTCAAACTGCACTATTTCGTGTGTTTGCAAACAATAGGGCAGTGAGAGCACCGATCTGAGAAGAAAAAACCAAGAGAGGTTATTGTAGAGGGTCCCTATACCGAGGTGTGGGATTTAACAAGACGTCTCTAGGTGCTAGGGAGTCTGAGTAGTCACTCATCGAATTTGAATGATATTTTGGTCTCACGACTCTTAAGGGAATACGCCCGAACAAAGTAGCCCGGAAGCAACAATGTTGTCACGCACCAAAAGGACACCTCCTCTAGTGTTCACCTAGCCACCAAAACATGTCAGTGTAATCAGTTGGGTCCCACGACCCACCGTTTGCCAAATATAGCATTTAATAGCCTTACATTGGCTTAAACTGCACTATTTCGTGCGTTTGTAAACAATAGGTCGGCAAGAGCACTAATCTGAGAAGGAAAACCTGAGAGATGATATTGTAGATGGTCCCTACACTGAGGTTTTGGATTAGATGAGATGTCTCTAGGTGCCACAGAGTCCGATTAGTCACCCGTCGAAGTTGAACGATATTTTGGTCTAAGGGCTCTTAAGGGACTATGCCTGAACGAAGTAGCCTGGAAGCAAGGAAGTTGTTGTGCACCAAAAATACACCTCCTATAGCATTCACCTAGCCACCTGGATGTGTCGGCGTAGTTGGTCAAGTGCCTTTGACCCACTGTTTTCAAAATATAGCGTTTGACAACCTTATACTGGCTCAAACTGTACTATTTCACGTGTTTGCAAACAATAGGGCAGTGAGAGCACCAATCTGAGAAGGAAAAAACTGAGAGAGTTTATTGTATAGGGGACCTATGCCAAGGTGTGGGATCTAACGAGACATCTCTAAGTGCCACAGATTCTGAGTAGTCACTCATCAAAGTTGAACGATATTTTGGTCTCAGGGCTCTTAAGGGACTACGCCCGAACGAAGTAGTCTGGAAGCAACGAACTTGTCACAGACCAAAAAAATGCCTCCTCTAGTGTTCATCTAGCCAACCAAATTTGTCAGCACAGTTGGTTCGGTGCCACGACCCACCGTTTGCAGAATATAGCGTTTGACAGCCTTACACTAACTCAAACTGCACTATTCCGCGCGTTTGCAAACAATAGGGAAGCGAGAGCACCGATCTGAGAAAGAAAAAATAGAGAGGTTATTATAGAGGGTCCCTACACCAAGGTTTTAGATCAGACGAGACATCTCTAGGTTTCACGGAGTCCGAGTAGTCACCCGTCGAAGTTGATCGATATTTTGGTCTCATGGCTCTTAAGGGACTACGCCCGAACAAAGTAGCCCGGAAGTAATGACGTTGTCACGCACTAAAATGACACCTCCTCTAGTGTTAACCTAGCCACCCAAACATGTTGGCGTAGTTGGTTCGGTGCCATGACCCACCGTTTGCAAAATATAGTGTTTGACAACCTTACATTGACTCAAACTGCACTATTTTACGCGTTTGCAAACAATAGGGCATCAAGAGCACCGAGCTGAGAAGGAAAAAATAGAGAGAGGTTATTATATATGGCCCCTACGCTGAGGTGTGAGATCTAATGATACATTTCTAGGTGTCATGGAGTCCGTGTAGTCACCTGTCAAAGTTGAACGATATTTTGGTCTCAGGGCTCTTAAGGGACTACACCCGAACGAAGTAGCCCGGATGCAACGACGTTGTCGCGCACCGAAAGGACACCTCCTCTAGTATTCACCTAGCCACCTAGATGTTTCAACATATTTGGTTTGGTGCCATGACCCACCGTTTGCAAAATATAGCGTTTGATACCCTTACACTGGCTCAAACTACACTATTTCACAAGTTTGTAAACAATAGGGTAGGGAGAGCACCAATCTGAGAAGGAAATAACTGAGAAAATTTATTGTAGAGGGGCCCTACACTAAGGTGTGGGATCCAACGAGACATCTCTAGGTGCCATGGAGTTTGAGTAGTCACCTGTCAAAAAATTCAAGATACTGAGAGTCTATAGCTACCTGCATACTAAGAGTCTAAAAATTCAAAAAATTTATTGTAGAGGGGCCAGGTATAGGACTGCAGAGCGCCTGATGAGGAGGAGCCACTCTCATAGTGAGACTATAGCTACCGTTTGGGACTACAAGCCCTCAGTGCACTCAGAGCGCTGGCATAGCCGGATTCCTAGACGTGATCGTGTGCCTTCTGAGGGATCCCATAGGGATTGAGAGGCCACTTGGCTCTTTTTGTAGTGACCTTTGTTAGGTTGTTTATACAAGTATTTTTGTACTTTTCGGGCTCATTGAGCATTTTGACCATGCCTAGTGCATGATGGCATTGTATATGAAACCTGATTTGTGTGTATATATATATATATATATATATATATATATCTTTGGATCTAGACTCTTAGTATCTTGAATTTTGTGACTCATTTTCTAAATGTGTTTTTAGATGTTTTTAGAATATTTGCTTTTCATGTTTCCAGAATGTATGCAATGGACAACAAATGATAGTAAATAGAATGTTTTACTCTATATTTTTTTGCAGTGCTGATACGAGATGGTACTAACATATGGTAGTACTAAACTTTTGAACTCTTTGGGTAATGTTTGTGATTCCTTCTTATATTGGCAAAACGTGATGAATGCGTAGTGATAAAGAGATGAACTTGCCCCAATCCAAAATCCACGCAACTAGTAAGACGTGAGGGCTCAACACCAAGAATTAGGAAGGGCACAAGCTGTATGAGTTTGATTGAATGGAATGATGAGAGACAAATAAACCAAGAACAAGAACCAAATTTGGACCTACACACCCACCCTACTCAGAACTGCTACCAAGCTTAGAAGGCCACTTACTTTTTAGTTTATCTAGACTTAGATTCATAAATGGTAACTTGATTGACAAAATTTGGTTTTGTGGATTTGATCTCTTTGGAATTTGGATGTTTTGGATATTTGCTTTCTCTTAACATAATTTGACTTGTGTTTTTAGCATACCAAGATTTTTTAGTTTGTGTGACTGGGACCCCCCACACCCCTGCCTCACACAACTATTAAGAAGCATGGGTTTATCACCAAAGGCAAGATATAGGTGAGTAAGGGCACTCCTTTCCTTTCCCAACCTCACATCACCAATAAGAGATGTGGGCTTATCACCGAAGGTTGATGGGGCAGAGAAGTGTGTAAAATAAAATATTTTGTTTGCTTGGTGCTTTTGATTTCATTTGATTTTGACATTTCTGATCTATGACTTTGGGATATCGTTTCGTTCCAAAAGATTTTAAGAGAGATAGATGTGACACCAAGAAGCTTCCAGAATAGACCGTTGGAAAGGACAACTTCACCTAGTAGAAAGAAAGACAAAAGCCAAGTATGTAGGTCTTGGTATGGTTTCCGTCAATGTTTGTTTGTCGAATTTGATGAGAAGATTTGAAAATATTTGATGATGTTTGAAGAGATGTGATATGACTATTTTTGCCAATATCTTTAGAAATTTGTAGCAGTTTTTTTTAAGAGTAAGCTCATGAACTATCATTTTTACGAAATGGAAAAAATGAAGCAACTAAAAGACTAATAAAATGTAGGTAGCTATAATGTACTAGATATGACTTTGACATTTTACATGTAAAACCACTTAAGGTACAAGGAATTGACAGTGTCATCAAATTCCTCACCTTCTAGTGTGCAAAAGAGAAACGCACCATTTCCATACTCCTTCATGACTCGGTATGGGCCCAACCATTTGGGCCGAAACTTTCTTCCTTCACCGGTTTTCTTATCGATCCAGATGTCTAGTCTTAGAACTAGATCTCCTTCATATATTTCTCACTCATAGAATTTTTTGTTATACTGTCGGCACATCCGGTCAGCATAGGCTCTGTGCCGTTGTTCAGTGTTTAACCTAGCCTCGTCAAGGCTTTCTAGTTGAGAGAGGCGTGCCTCCCTGTAAGCTTCTTCGTCTAGGATCCCTTGTAATGAGATGTGGAGACTGGGTATTTCAACCTCAAGTGGGAGAACTGCTTCTGCTCTGAATACCAACGAGAAAGGAGTTTCTCCTATTGGTGTTCTTATTGAGGTTTGGTGGGCCCACAAGGCTGGATATAATTTTAAATGCCAATCTCATTTGTTTTCCTTTACTGTTTTGAGGAGAATATCTTTCAATGTTTTGTTTGTCACTTCAGCCTATCCATTGGCTTGAGGGTAGTAAAGAGAGGTCATGTGATGGTTTATCTTGAAATTGCTACATAGCTCACGAAACTCGTTGTTCTTAAAGGACGTGCCATTATCTGAGATAATGACTTGTGGGACACCATACCTACATATAATTTGGTTCAAATAGAATTTGGCAATCACTGAATGTGGTACGGTGGTGAGAGGCATGGCCTCCACCCATTTGGTAAAATATTTCATGGCTGTGATTATAAAATTATGGTCATTGGTTGATGAGGGAGAGAATTTCCCTATCAAGTCTAGACCCCATGTGGAGAAGGGCCATGGAGTCACTATTGGTTACAGGGATTGTGCTGGCATGTGAATCTCATGAGAGAATTCTTGACATTTGTGACACTTATGTACAAATTCCACTGTGTCATGTTTGAGAGAAAGCCAAAAATAGCCCATCCGATGTATTTTTTGAGCGGTGGTGTGACCACCGAAGTGGCCACCACATATCCCACTTTGGGATTCATGAAGAATAATCTTGGATTCTTATATGTCGACGCATCTTAGAAGCATGCCGTCGAAGGCTCTGTGATAGAGCACTTGGTCTAAAACATGAAGAATCCTCTTGGATTCTTCTTTGTTGTGACGTGACACTTTCCGGGTATGTATGGTCCATGATAAAATTGATGATATCAATATACCAGGGACATCTAGAAATGGGGGGTCTAGTTTCAACAAAGTATACACACTCATTGGAAAATTCTAGATCTACCAACTTGCCCCCCATCTAGTGGATTGCCAACTAACTAGTCTGTAATTATTTGTCCTTTAACAAACTTTTGGTTTACGAATGTTAACTCAAATCCTCCCATTAAGGTTATGAAACAGCCAACTTTTTTAGATAAAGATCCTTGTCTGAGAAATGTTCGTAGATGGTCTGTCTTTACAATGACCCTTGTTTCTTGGTTTAACATGTAATGTCTCAAACATTTTGTTGCAAAATTATGGCAAGGCATTCTCTCTCTACCTGTGTGTAATGTGTTTCATAATCGAGCAATGTTCACCTAATGAAATAGATCACGCGTTCTCGTTTATCATTGTCTTCTGTGCAGGCCAGTGAGACATGAGTGGCTCATGAGTATAGGATCAAAGGGCGGTCTGGCTTGGGAGGCATTAGCATGGGTGGTGACAACAAGAAGCGCTTAACTGCTTCGAAGGCCTCATTACAATTTTTAGTCCAATTGATACTATAATATTTCTCGAGTTTGAGTAGATTGTTGATTGGATGAATGGAAAAGCTTAAATCTGGGATGAACCTTCGGATTACACCGAGTTTCCCAAGAAATGACCTGATTCCAGACTTGTCCGAAGGTGGGATCATTTCGAGAATAGCTCGTATTTTGGCTAGATCAAGATCAATCCTTCGTGAAGATATAATGTATCCTAGAAGTTTGCCTCCTGTTACACTGAACACACATTTCTATGGGTTTAATGTGGCACCATACTCAATTAGTCGTGAGAGGATGATACGAAACACTTCCGAATGATCATAGCGTTTCTTGGCCTTGGCCAACAAGTCATCCACATATGATTCCATAATTTTATGGATAAGATCATGGAATATATAAGTCATTTCCCGCTGATATGTAGCGCCGGTGTTCTTAAGACCAAATGGCATGACATCATAACAATTAGTTCCCCAGGGAGTTATAAATGTGGTTTTGGCTTGATCTTGTTCGGATATTTTAATCTGATTATACCTTGAGAATCCATCCATGAGGGACAACAGTTCAAATCCAGCTATTGCATAAATGATAACGTCAATGGATGGTAATGGGGAATCATCCTTGGGACAAGCTTTGTTAATATCCCGAAAGTCTATACAAATGCGTATCTTCCCATTCTTTTTTAGGACAGGAAAGATATTAGATACCCATTGTGAATAGTCAACGGGTTTGATGAATCCTACTTGGAGAATTTTTATTACTTCCTCTTTTACCATGAGAGCCACCTTTGGCTTCATTGGTCTTGAATTCTGTTTAATTGGCTTCACATCTAGTTTAGTGACGAGATTATGTACCGTAACTTGTGGTGCGATACCCGTCATTTCTTTATAATTAAATGCAAAAGCCTTTTGATGTTTTTTGAGGATTTGGGTGTGTATTTCTATTTCTTCCGGAGTTAGCGAGGATCCCAACTTCAAAATTCTTGGTTCTTCCTCTGTTCCAGAGTTTATGTCAATAGTTTCTTCTATCAAAGAAGCGTTACCTTCTTCAAATTCAGGTGGGGATGGAGGTAGTTCCAAGCTTTCTTCATTTTCTATCTCATAGATATCGAGATCCTTCTGTGGAGGAGACTCTACCGTGGGATTTCCAAAGTAGGAAGAGGAGTGTGGTATTAGGGAAAGATCGACTATAGGGTGAGTAAGGTGTAGCTCTACATAGGCATTTAGATATTTGAGAGTGACTTTATCACTTTCAACATGATGTAATATAGGAGACTCATTCTCAGCTGTATGTGTTAGAAGAGGGTTCGTTGATATTTTCTTCACCAATGGTTCAGTACGAAGTGATACCCTGAAACTTGTATCTTTCAACTCATTACTTAGGGTAAAACGTGAAGCTGAGGTTGCTATTGAATCCATGAGAAGGTTTTGTTCTTGTGGGATTTCCTCAACAGATATGAAGTTGAATCCTTTGCTTAGATCTAATACTGCTATTTTATAGAGTTGTAAGTGCTCAGCTCTAGTCTCATATACTTCAGAGACTTGGTTTGTAACTAATTGTGAGTCTCCCAACACTCTGATGTCATTAATACTGATCCTTTTGGCTATGATGAGGCCAAGGAGGAGGGCTTCGTACTCAACGTTGTTGTTTGTACATTCAAAGTTCAACTTAAAAGCAAAAGGTGGGATCTTTCCCTCAGGAGAAGTAAAGATCACACCTGCCCCGGCTCCATAGAAACATCTAGCTCCATTAAAGTGGAGAGTCCAATATTTACTAGGAAAGATGGATGCTGGGACATTCTTTACGTCTGTTTCTTCTGTTTCAGTTACTTCTACCATGCAAATTTCTTCTGCTGGAAGAGAACCAACTCCTAGGGTACATCCCATACCTGTGGAATCAAATGGTAGGAAAATTGGTAGATCTTGTTCTAATAACTTGACAATTTTTGCAGTAGTTCCTAATGACACTGTTTCTACAACGTTAGCTTCATCCTTAAGGGCTAGGATGCCCTTGACTAGGTTCGTAATTTCTAGTTATGTTGTAGGTATTAATTTTTCTTCCAGTTTTGAGTCGATTGGTTTGTTAAGTTGGTTTGTTGGGAGTTCAAACTCAGAGTGAATGCCTGATCTTTTCTTCAGGTCTGCTAGGTGTATGTCAAATGGTTTTGGGTCACCTTTTGCTATGAATATCTTTCCTAGGTATAAGAATCTTATTTCCTGGAATAACGTAGAAGGGATTGCTTTTGTGCGATGTATCCATGGCCGACCGAGGATCATATTATAGTTGGTTTCCCGATCTATGATATAAAACTCGGTGAGGATCGTCTTGGGTCCTAAGGTGACTGGTAATATTATAGTCCCAATTGAAGTAGCCTTAAGGCTATCATAATCTCTTAGCATATTTCTTGTTGTGGAACAGTTTTTTTCTCCATATCCTAGCTTTTGGAGGAAAGAGAAGGGGACAATGTTAACTGCTGCCCCATCGTCAACCATTGCGTGTTTAACGTAATTATTGTAAACCCATACATGTAAATGCAAGGCCGGATCACCTCTACGTGTAATTTCAGCATCTGTTTATCTGGTTTCCCTGGAGGGTGGATATCAAAGTCTATATGGTTTACTTGTGTTTCGGGAGGTGGAGTGATGTTAATTAAATGACCTAGACCTAGTGCTTCTAAAAGAGCAGCCCTATGGGCAGGAGAATTTTTCAATAAGTCCAAAAAGGAGATGTGAGAGAAGGTATTTTTTAAATCATTAATTAAATAATAAGCACCCACAGGTTTTACCAAGAATTGTTGAATGTTATCTGACTCTAGTGGATAAATTGGATTTGGTTGAGAAGAATATTCTCGCGCTCTTGTTATGGCTTCTACGTGCAGCTCAATATCTAACTCCACTAGACCAACTATCTTGGTTCGTGGCTGATTTCCTAATTGCAACATGACAGGTGGATTTAGTGAACTTGAGGCTTCATGATCGTTATTTCCTGTAATTACACCTTTGTTCGTCCCATTTGGATTTAATTTATTATTGTTATTGTGATTTGGAAGTGGATCATTAAAGATCTTAAGAGGTGCGTTTTGAGGGGAAACTGCCCCTGTGAAAGTATTTGGCATAGGTGTCACAGAATTTGTTAAGGACATGTCTATGAAGAGTTGTCTTTGTTCTTCTGGAAAATGTTGCATGAACTTATTGTAATTGTGGCAAGTCCTAGTGTCATGGCCTCGAATTTTGTGGAAACCACAATACAAGTTGGGATTATAACTCCTAGGTTGTTGGTTTGGCACGTGTTGTGGTCCAAAAATTTGATTAAACTATTGATTATTAGGATTAAAGTTTTGCATTTGTTGCCTTTGGTTTTGGTTTTGATATCCAGTTGAGTTTTGGCTTGGACCCTGTGTCTAGATTTGCCATTGTTGTTGTTATTGTCATTGGGGACGATTAAAATCCATCATGTGTTGATTGTTTTTGGTAAAATTTTTGTTTCATTGATTGTTAACTGTTGGTGGAACATTTACAATGTTTGTTTTTTTAGTTTGGTCAGTCACTCCATAGTTTTTGTTAAGGATTTAGGTCCTTGATTGGTGTTTGTGGTAGTAGGATAAGTCGTAGTGTTTTGGTTGGGGATGATTAACCTCCCATTTGTTCCATATGTCTTGCAACCGCTGTCTATTTCAGCTTGATCTATTCGGAGAGTGCTCTCGAGCACTTCATCATAAGTTCTTAGTGGGAACTTATGGACTTCTTCCTTTATCTCTCTGCTGAGAGAATGAAGGAATAAATCACATAGTTCCATCTGATCCATGTTTGGAGCGCTTGCTGAAGAATAGAGGACTGTACGCCATCTTTGGATGAAATGAGCAACAGATTCATTGTGTTCTTGTTTGATATGCAAGAATTATCTAATTCCTGTTCTCAACAATTTGTTCATGTCGAACGCCTTGATGAGTTATGAAATGAGTTGTTTAAATGAATGTATTGAGGCTTTAGGTATTCTGTAATACCAATCGAGGGAAATACCCTCTAAAGTTTTGGGGAATATTTTAGCAACAACTCCATCCCAAGGGAGTGGTTCTCGAATGGCTATGACATAGGCCTTAATATGTGCATTCGGGTCTCCCTCCCCTTTGTACTTGGGTAGATCAGGGAGAGGTCTTGGAAGCATGACGCTTCGTATAGTGAAGTCTAAAGGTTCTTTTAAATATTCTGTATGAGTCCCTATCGCATAGGTTTCGACCATTGATGGTGCTTGCTGAGGGGGTGGAGGTGGAATGGGTTGTTGATATGGCATAGCATATGTATTTGCAGGGGCATAAGGAAATCCCTGTGGTTAAGCGAACATGCCAGGAGAAGAGAACATATCTCCCTGTGGTGATTTGGAATACATGTTTAAGTATGGAGGAACATTGCTCAAGAATGGGTTGTTTTGTGGTAAGCTGGGAGGTATCATATTCTCAACTGGAGTGGCATTTGAAAACGTGGTTCTAGTTGGCATTTGTTGTAAATACTGAGGAGGCATGCCCAACTTGCCTGTTCCTGTGAGGAGGTCTACTTGGCTGGGATGATGTGGAGGATTGGAAGTTCCTGCTTGCATGAACTGTGTATTTTGACTTGCTTGAGCAAGTTCCAACCCTCTAACCTTCTCAAATAAGGTTGAGATGACCTCGTTTGGTGAAGACACGGTATTTTTCCTTAGTGGCGGTTGTTGTACACCTTGAGGTTGTATAGGCATATGGTATCCTGCTATGAATTGATCGGTGCCCTGCCAAGTTTCACCGAGGGCATTTCCTATAGGTGGAGGAATGGGGGTGTTTTCTTGGAACAAGACCTCGGGTTGTGTTTGCAAACCTCCTATAGGTGGGTACATATTTTGAGAGCGTTGTTCACTCCTAGCATAACGTGCTAAGTATTCGTCATCTAAAAACAGATATAGATCTGACTGTCTACTAATTTGTGTTCTAAGCAACAACCGAGGAGATGAAACAGATTCTCCAGTGAGAATCATGTTGTTTGAGCCTGAAGGCTCTGGTTG
The DNA here is from genome assembly GCA_019776745.2 of Taxus chinensis. Classification (NCBI taxonomy): domain Eukaryota; kingdom Viridiplantae; phylum Streptophyta; class Pinopsida; order Cupressales; family Taxaceae; genus Taxus; species Taxus chinensis. The sequence goes on along the minus strand of CM034155.1, from coordinate 531,177,209 downwards.
TTGCGTTTGAGTGAGCTAATCCAACTCCTCTATTTGGAAAGAAAAACTATATCTAGTCCTTTGAGGCGGAGTTTGTGTTGAAAATCGGTTAGTTGAATAGTTTTCACCCCATGCTGAGAGCAAGGGTGATGGTTGTCTATTTAGTTGATCGTAGTATGCTTCAAGACCTAGGAGAGGTCTACCATATGCATCGTATCCCGACATATTTGGGGGGTATATGAATACCCGCAGAATAATGGGAAAGAGCGAAGGTGGATGAAAGAAATGAAAACAAAAAGAGGAATATTAGTTTGTTTCATGTCAGGTTCGACAATTTTGGTGGTGAAGCTGATGTGAAGGCTAATGAGGTGGAAAAGACGAAAAGTAAACTGATTGGAAGAACAAGTAGAAATAAGACTCAGAACCAGAAGGTAGGAATTTTTACGTAGGGTTCACCAATTTTGTTGGTGAAGCTGATGTGAAGGCTAATGAGGTGGAAAAGACGAAAAGTAAACTAATTGGAAGAATAAGTGGAAATAAGACTCCGAACCAGAAGGTAGGAAGTTTCACGTCGGGTTCACCAATTTTGTTTGTGAAGCTGATGTGAAGGTTAATGAGGTAGATAAGATGAAACAGTTGTTTGTTTCACGTTGGGTTCACCAATTTTGTATGATGGAAAAGTGACATGCGAGCATGGGAATCTACAAGTAACTCTTCCTTGCACCCGACCTCCCGAGGTCGTGCCGAGACAGCCGGTGGGGATGGAATACACGTGGGGTGCAGATAAACTAGTTAGGTAATCTTATGTCTTTAACACGCAATAATGGAATCTGTAAATCCAAGGCAAAGAAGGCCCTCCTAACCTAAACCAGTGTGATAGATCGTTTGGCTAGGATAGCTGCTCGAAGGCTCCAATCAATATCGAGCTTTGCCGTGATTTGATCTATGGGTTGTGGGATACGTGGAAGATGACATGTGGGTGCTTCGTATATATCTCCCGACAAGGTCATGAAAATGGAATGGCTAAATGTGTAGTGGATCTTTTGGTGTTTTATGGACGATTCTCTGGTCTAGTCTATAAATCTTTAGCTTGATTAGCTGCTACGTTTAATAATGATAGTTGTGTGATAATGTCTAGTGGAAGTGGAGAGGACCTAAACACCAGAGTTTGCAAGCTGGTGTCAATATTTGATTGATTTGTAGGCCCGTTGGGTTGTGGGACCTGTGGGTCACAACCATAAGTTCGTGGTTGCTGTGGACCTCCTATGGTCGTATGAAGAGTCAACCCCTGATTCTGAGTATCCAGTAATCGTATGCCTTTTCGGCCTCTACGTTTAGAACTAGAAGTTGCACGATTTTCTCTTAGTACCTAACAGGTGTTCTGGCAACTTGGATACATAAGCTAGTGTCTATATCAACGATGAGGTCTCATGCGTTTGGCTGTGGGACTAGTGGATCACAACCAAATGTTTGCTCTCTTTCAGGTCCTTCTATATTCATACGGATATCTATCAAGGAAGTCTAGAATTTGGCTGATTTGACCAGAACGTGTGTGCTTTGTTGTCTTCTATGTTTAATCCTCTTAGCTGTCTGTTGTTTTCTTGTAGGTCTATTGTTGTTCGGAAGACCTGAATTCTGATATTTTGGTCTATGTCAGTTATTGCTGCAACAATATTTGGTTGAGGCACGATTGGATCAAAAACATATTCCCTGGGCTCCCTAGGTCTCGTGATTGTCATACAAGATCAATATAAACTTAACTGAAACAAAATAAAATAATTATGGAAGATATATCTACAACATATATATATATATATATATATATATATATATTCTCTATTTTTGTACTTTTGATAGAATTTTTACAAGAATTCAAAGAGAAACTAATCTAATATATTCAGAAAATGAAAACTAATCTAATAACAAAATTAAAATAAGCAAGGTAGCCTAGTGTAGTTATTTGCCTATGTAGCTGTGATTTTATCCTAAATAACTAAATAGCTGATTAACTTAATTGAAAGATTCTCGATCCTACCTCAGAAGTGAGGAATGAATCATAGTTTCTGAGAAACTATCAATCCCCACAGCTTCCCTGGCAATATCGAAAATGAAATTTAACTGAAATGAAATATTTCACTACTCTATTTGATATGTTTTAATTAGAAATTTGACAGATAAAACCTAGAATTTTCATAATAGTGGCGAATCTAGTAGTGTATGACTTTGTCCCCTCAGAATGATCTCCTCGTTCTTTCATGTTCACTAAATAGCTGATTAACTTAATTGAAAGATTCTCAATCCTACCTCAGAAGTGAGGAATGAATCATAGTTTCTGAGAAACTATCAATCCCCACAGCTTCCCTGGGAATATCGAAAATGAAATTTAACTGAAATGAAATATTTCACTACTCTATTTGATATGTTTTAATTAGAAATTTGACAGATAAAACCTGGAATTTGCATAGCAGTGGCGAATCCAGTAGTGTATGACTTTGTCCCCTCAGAATGATCTCCTCGTTCCTTGGTGTTCACGTGAATATAGAAGAGCGTGTATATGCTAGCATCAACAGAAAAAGGTATTTTGAACAATGGCAGCTTTGGATATAGACCGAATATAATGCGAGTAGGAGAGGGAAAATGCAAGTGACAGAGCTTGGCATATGTAATTCCTAGCAGGATTTATTACGGGAATATAACACAAGTGTACCGAGAGATTCTAGAATCTACCTTCTGTGAAGAACACAACCTGCAACTCTAATGAATTCAATCTACAATTGTGACTACTCTGATCTAAACTAATTTATATGAACAACAATGAACAAGACTAAAGCAAGAAGATCGAATGGCTTCTAACAGAAAAAGAAAACTAGCATGGATGCAAAACATGAAAACAAATGAATTCTAAGCAAGAAATTGAAAGACTAAACAATGGAGATGAGAAGTTGAGGGGGCCATTTGCTTGAAAACAAGTTGGCTATTTATAGATTTCACATTCACCCAAAGGTAATTCCTATTAGAACTCTTTTACCATTAAACAATGAAGAAACAAATATTCCAGGGAACATAAAACATTAATACAAGCTAAGGCGGTTGAGAAAAGCTGGTAAATGTTAAAAAATTACGCAAGTCGTGATCAAAAGAATGTGTTGGAAAACACGTGAAGGACCACTGCCCTGAGTAGGGCGGCGGTTACAGGACCACCGCCCTGGCCATGCGGCGGTTTCGTCACTGAAGGTCAAAAAGCTTAGAAAAAGAAAGGCAGAGGATAAAGTGAAGTACACAAAGCTTAAACAAGATGCTTGGGATGCTAACATACACTTGGCAAGCTTTCCTGGATTCTGAACACCTTGTGAGGTAACCTGTATCATCGTTGGGGCATGTGTAACATCATTCCGGTGGTACAATACCCTACAATTTTGGGTACGTACAGTAGCTCCAACTACGAACAGAAAGGTGGGAAGGAAGGAACGGATGAGGATAGATCTAAAGGAAGAAAAGAAATGAATTCCAAGATGGAAAGGTCAAAAGGTTTATGCTTTGGGCTGGTAGTAAATAGAGCCAAACTTACTTGCATAAACAATTAAAGCAATATTGATGAACATATGACAATAGTAGGATTGAATCTCACAGAATAAAAAAACATAGATCTAACTTAAGAAAGATCTGATGCAAATAACACACATATTAAGCACAAAGTCTGAATATGTGTATTAATATTTCTTCTGTTGCAAGAAAACACAAAGTCTTTCTTTCCTCAGTTCTCTTTTTATACAAAAAATGTTCACCCTTGAATACAACAAGTATTCTAGTATTTATAGAAGGAGAGGAGGAAAGAAGACAAAATCAAACCCACAACTTACAAAATATCTTACAAGATATTTACAAAAGATCTAGAAAATATCTAAAAAGTCAACAGTTGACTTGGGCAAGTTTTTGGATGACAACATCCCATGGTTTAACATGGATGAGGTCATCGTGTATGCCAACCAAACCTTTTAAATATTTTACAAAAATTATCAACGCATCCCATAAAGAAGAAACTACTCCTCGTCACTTCTTTGTTCAAACTTGGTATCCTGCTTTTGATCAGGAGATTCGAGGTGACATTGCTCTCGGTATTCAACAAACTTGCTGATCATTTCTTGATGTTGATCATGGTTAGGACCATTAAAATGGTCGTGAATGACTTCACAGCTTTCCTAGTATCCACTTATGGAAATAATGGGCATCAGGAAGCCCAAATACTCTGTTCAAGAACATGATTGTATCACTCAACTCTTCATTAAAATCACTACGGTGGATGGTTTGTGGCCATTTGGTCAATGGCTTCTTGTTCTTCAGATAGAGTTCATTCATCATTTGCATGCACTTATCTTCATTATCATCCCATACCTTCTTGCAGTCTTTAATACTTATTTCCACATAGTGCTGGTGATGAGGAATACCTAGGATCATCTCAAAGTGACGAGCTGTGAGGTTTATGATTGTCTCGTGTTATTTATTTTTGACACATCTAGTGTCCTTATTATAACATTGAGCAATCAACATGATGATCTCATTATTCACGGCACTCACCGGAAGCCCAGCTGCAAAGTGCAATCCACTACTAATTAATTTATCCATCCACGGGCCATTGTTTGCCTTGGTGGTCCTTACCCGGAAATCATCCATGTCAATATGACCCAGCTCAGAGTCTCTGATGTCAAATTCACACTCTGCATATGAGTCTAGCATTCTTACTTTCTGGTGCTTATACTTCATTTCTTACTCTGACTACTTAGCTTTAGCTTTTACTGCGGTCCTAGCTGGTCTTTTGCTTGATGAAGACATGGGCGAACTCAATTATACAGTTACTTAGTTTATGACCATTGATCAAGAGAGATAGGTAAAAAGGTTCAATTTTCCCTGATGCGGAAGTCGAGGCAACGTTTATGCGAGACGTAGGAGGAATGGGAAGAATTCCCTTTAGGAAAATAGGAGGAGGGATGGTAGCCTGGCTTTGGATATACTTAGTTAATCTTATAAGTTGCTCTGGGTTGGACTGAAGGTACTCAGCTTCAAACATCTGGATCTTGGTGCTTTTGGCATGATCAACTATATCAAATGCGACAAAGGGTTGCGCTAATGAAGGAATGACATTTCACATTTGTAGATGAGGGTTACTGGTCTTTATGGGACTGGAGGAAGGCTGATTTGGAGGAGAAACAAGAGGAAAATATTTATTTACAAAAGGTTTAACCGGAGGTTGAGTAAGAAGGGGATTACCTCTTTTAGCGATCGTTGGAGGTGGAGTTACTACAGCCTTTTCCTTTTGTTTTTTAGCATCAACCTCTACTTCTTTTTCTTGTGAGTGAGTCAAAACTGCATATGATTATCTGCTCGCATACCCCTGGGTACCCTCTTCTTCATAAAATTCCTCTTCTTTGAATTCTATATACCCAATAGTAGAGTCGCCTATCAGTTCACTGACATCTTGATCATATTTTCCTTGCGATGAAGGCTCTTCGTAATTTGGCTCATCTTCTTCGATTTCAACCAAAGTATTAACCGGAGGGGCTTCAGTTGCTAACCTTGTAGAAGTAGGAGACAAATGCGGCCTTTGGGCGGCGTTGTTGGGAGTGAAGTTCCTCCATAGGATATCCCGATACGGAGTGGTAGACGATGTTTGAGTCAATTGCTTCTTTAATGAGAGCAAGTCGTTCGCCATCTTCTAGAATGTTGGATCTGATGAGGTAGCCTGAGAAGAAGTTGAGGCCTTTGATTTTGATGGCTCCCATCTTAACTCACCAGATATAAGGAGGTTTTCTTCTATCCGAATGGCTGTAGCTTGAGCAAGAGCTAAGGTGGGTATTTGTTCCTGTAAAAGTAAGAAACTTACTTTCAAACTCATTGTGTTCAAGAAGAAACACTTTTGATTCTCTAATATCAGCATCATGACAAGTGGTACACGGTTGATTAGCTAATTGAATCAGGTGATAAAATCATGCATGGTTTCATTGGTCTCCTTCTTCATGTGAGTGATTTGTGACAATAACACAAATGCGTCTTCTGAAGGTTTATATCTGTCTTCAAATGTAGTCTGCAATGTGGCCCAATTGGTGATGGATCCAAATGGTAAGTGCTGGAACCATTCTGTTATAGGCCCTTGCAAGGTCTCTAGGAAGAGACGTACCGATACGTCCTCATGAGTCACGTCCAGAATGTTGCATGACATAATAAACATAGCTATATACGCGTGCGTGCTTTGGTTTCTGCTCCCATCAAATCTCAGGAATTTTTTTTAATTTCCGTGAGGGAGGGGGTTGAATGGATGCAACAGTGCTAGAGGACCCATGGCGTTTCCCCATGGTACAGGTAGATTTATTGCCATTTAAAAAGTAGGAAAAATAACATGAGCAGGGAGTGTGGTTCCACTTAGAAAAATAGCACTGCAAGTTGATGTCGAGGCACCTTCTGAAATCTAGCTCTTTCGTGGAGGTGAGGCACTTCTTGCTGATTGATCCGATGAGCTCAGTGATGCAAATCGTGCTGGAGTGATACTGAAATTTTTCCTTCGAATCAGATCAAAAATTGGATCAACTTCCCCATGAGCTCTTCTGCTACGAGTAAATGGTTCACCCGCCAGTGTACCTGTTCAGACCTGCAACAATCAGGAGTAGATTTACAAAAATATTTTTGTTTGTACTTGCTGATTTTCTGATTTTTCTGGCAAAAATCAGCAGCATGTACTTTTTTCAATATTTAATTTTACCCTTTTTTAATAACAACCGATTGTGGTTTTCTGACAAAGATTACTAAGGATAAAAAGTGGGTCAATTTAGTAGGTTGATTTTCGGATCTTTGACCTGAATTTTGTAAGTTTTTGAAAACAACATGAAATGTCAGAATCTTAGATCTACTAAAATATGCATGTTTTTGTAAAAACTCAGCGAACTAAAAGTTTCTATTTGGTCCAGATCTATGGATTTTCATAAGGAAATTTTCAGTTTTGATCACTTATGCAAAAATTTGTAATCTGGTAGTGATTTTTAAAGTTTTTTAGTTATTTCCTTAGTTCGATCCCTAGCGGAGTCGCCAAAAACTGTTGGTCTGAAAATCTATCGGTTAGGCAGGTCATGTGGAAACATGCCAACAATGTGCAGGGCAGAGCCCCTCTTCGAGACAGCGAAGCGAAACTGGTTTATTGCTAATCTATCAAGCAGGAATCTATGCAAATATACACTATTCTAACTTTAGGGGGGTTTGGGATCTCATCCCAGTAGAGGTAGCTCCAACTACGAATAGAAAGGTAGGAAGGAAGGAATGAAGGAGGATAGATCTGAAGGAATAAAAGAAATGAATTCCAAGACAAAAAGGTCAGAAGGTTTATACTTTGGGTTAGTAGTAAACAGAGCCAAAATTACTTACATAAACAATTAAAGCAATACTGATGAACATATGACAATAGTAGGAATGAATCTAACAGTTTAAAAAACATAGATCTAACTTAAGAAAGATCTGATGCAAATAACACACATATTAAACACAAAGTCTGAATATGTGTATTAATATTTCTTCTGTTGCAAGAAAACACAAAGTCTTTCTTTCCTCACTTCTCTTTTTATACAAAAAATGTTCACCCTTGAATACAACAAGTATTCTAGTATTAATAGAAGGAGAGGAGGAAAGAAGACAAAAGTAAACCCACAACTTACAAAATATCTTACAAGATATTTACAAAAGATCTAGAAAATATCTAAAAAGTCAACAGTTGACTTGGGCAAGTTTTTGGATGACAACATCCCATGGTGTAACATGGATGAGGTCATCGTGTATGCCAACCAAACCTTTTAAATATTTTACAAAAATGATCAACGCATCCCAGAAAGAAGAAACTACTCCTCGTCACTTCTTTGTTCAAACTTGGTATCATGCTTTTGATCAGGAGATTCGAGGTGACACTGCTCTCGATATTCAACAAATTTGCTGATCATTGCTTGATGTTGATCATGGTCAGGACCATTAAAATAGTCGCGAATGACTTCGCAGGTTTCTTAGCATCCACTTATGGAAATAATGGGCATTAGGAAGCCCAAATACTCTGTTCAAGAACATGATGGTATCACTCAAATATTCATTAAAATCACTACGATTGATGGTTTGTGGCCATCTGGTCAATGGCTTCTTGTTCTTCAGATAGAGTTCATTCATCATCTGCATGCACTTATCTTCATTATCATCCCATACCTTCTTGCAGTCTTCAATACTTATTTCCACATAGTGTCGGTGATGAGGAATGCCTAGGATCATCTCAAAGTGACGAGCTATGAGGTTTATGATTGTCTCGTGTTCTTTCTTTTCGACACATCTAGTGTCCTTGTTATAACATTGAGCAATCAATATGATGAACTCATTAATCACGACACTCATCGGAAGCCCAGCTGCAAAGTGCAATTCACTATCAATTAATTTATCCATCCACGGGCCATTGTTTGCCTTGGTGGTCCTTACCCAGAAATCATCCATGTCAATATGACCCAGCTCAGAGTCTCTGATGTCAAAGTCACACTCTACATATGAGTCTGACTTTCTAAATTTCTGGTACTTATAATTCATTTCTTTCTTTGAATGCTTAGCTTTAGCTTTTACTGCGGTCCTAGCTGGTCTTTTGCTTGATGAAGACATAGGCAAGCTCAAGGACAGATGTCGTTGTTCTACAAGAAGTATCAAGAAGGTCCAACACAGAAGAGCCATGTCAACCGTCATGTTATTCATGATGAAAGTTTGCAGAATAACAGAATGCCTTAGGATGCATGAGAAAACAGTTAGGTTTAGCTTGCAGAAGGGAGAACGAGCAATTTTAAGCCTTAGGGCGCAAGGCACAAGTTTACAGTAGGCTGCAGGAGCTTGTTATGCTTTGGTGTATTTGGGAAAGTGTTTACATGAGCGTAGTGGTGTTTGGTTTCGACATGGGAAAAGTTTTGCCAAGTTAGAAAGGGCGTAATTTTGAGAGGTGTTACATGACAAATTTTGGTGCCAAAGGGTAAAGCGCGGGGTGCTGATCTGTAGCATACAACATGTTATGTTGATGTTGTGGAAGTTACGCCTGCGCCTCACAAAAATCTGCGAAGTGTTCTTTGGCTGGGCGTGGAAAAAGTTGGTGTTACATAAGTACAAAGTGCGCCAAAGCGCAACTTTGGAAGGTGTAACATGGAAAAACAGTGCGCCAAAGACTTTAACAGTTTGACAATTTTGGCAATTTTCTGGATTTCCATTACTTCTCCCTTTTTGTTATATTCGTTAGATGACAAGTAAGAAAAGTGACAAGGCAAAAATCAGGGAGAGATGGTTTTTTAGTTTACTTCGGTGGCAGGAGCCTTCCAGATTTATAGATCTGGAAGGAGAGGAAAAGAGGGTTTCAGCTGGGTTTGGAATATATTAGGTTCTTGGATTTTAACCATTTAACACACACCCTGACAATTAACACAACGAAATAGAAAAAACAAATAGGAGAGGAGCCACTTACTCGGATTTGTAAAATATGAAGAAAAACAAGGGGGTCCACAAGCTCAAAAATGACATGGGAGGGCTGACAGGGACGGATGACATGTACAGAGAAAATACTTTTCACAATTTTCAATTAGTGAAAATGACATCTGTCAGGCTCATATTTATCAAAAAATGGCATTTATGACCTCACCAACCTCCTTTGGTGTGATTTCCAGAGTGTCGACATGAGGAAAGTTGCGCTTATAAAAGATGCTTAGTGCAAGTTTTAGGAGGTTAACGCAACAATCTCAGCACTAAAGGATTAAAAGGGGGCACATATTTTTGTATGTCAACACTCTGGAAATTGCACCCAGTGTAAAAGGGCACAGTTTCAGTCATGTCGACATGAAAATTTCTGTGCTGAAGGGTAAGCTAAAAGTGGCTAAGTCTTGAAACAACTTGATTTTTTGAAAGGAAGTTTTGGGCTTCTTCAAACGTTGTCAAACTTTCCTAGGGGGCCAAAACATAATTTTGGTGTAGTTACCTGCAAATTGCCCTTGTCAATTTTGTAGGATAACAGCTGGCTCTTTCTGGGGACTATCTTTGAGTGAAACTTAAGGGTAGAGAATCCCAGATTTTTCATGTGCCTTTCCATTGGGTTATAGAGAGTCAAAAACAAGGGTGACCAGGGGGCGAACAAAAAGGAAAAGAAAGGGAACACACAAAAAATAGAAATCAAACACACAATGAACAAGAAAACTGTACAAAGAAGAGAGCAAGCTCTACTTCCTGAAAATCTTTAGGTGCTGCCCACTATAGGGAAGTGGGAGCTCGGTTCCGTCCAGATATGAGAGATAGAAACTATTCCCTCTATTGAGCTGCTTGATCTTGTATGGCCCTCTTCAAAGAGAGTTAAACTTCTCGTGCATCCCTTTCGGTTCTCTTTGTTTGTCCCACAGAAGAACAAGATCTCCTACTTGGAAATCTCTTTACTTAGCTTTCTTGTCGAACAACCTCTTAACTTGATTCTGATGTTCAGTGATCTTGTCGACCACTTTCACTCACTTTTCTTCAAGTTTCGTTATGTCATAATCCTCTTTTCAAGAGAATTATGAAAAGTTTCATCTTCAATTGCTCAAGCCAAGTGCAGAGCAGGAAGTTCCATGGAGATAGGGATTTCAACATTGATCCCATATAACACCTGGAAAGGTGACATGCCGAGAGACCTCTTTGGAGTGATACTATTTGCCCACAAATCATCGTAAAATGATTTGTGCTAGGACCGTTGGTTTTCATCAACTAGCTTTCGTATGATAGTTACCAGGTTCTTGTTGCTGGATTCTGCCTGACCATTTCCCTGAGGATAATAATCAAAAGCATGAGCCAAGGTTATTTTGTATCCATAAAAAAAACCAATAACTTCACGTGAAGAGAATTTGGAAGCGTTGTCAGCAACAATTTTGTGTGGAATGCCAAATCTTACAATAATATTCTCTTTGATGAATTTGCAAACAACTTTAGAAGTGGCATGCTTGACAGGTATGGCCTCCACCCATTTTGTGAAGTAATCCATTGCTATTAGGACGTAACTATGCCCAACACTTGATTAAGGATTGAGCACTCCAATGAAATCAATTCCCCATTACCTGAATGGTTCGTTAATGATGACGGGCCTGAGGGGAAATGCAGTTAGCTTTGGTTTGCCAACGAACTGTTGGCAAAGTTCACATTTTGCTACCCAGGTGGCTGCATCTTGAAATAGCGTTGGTTAGTAGTACCTGGCCCGAATGATTTTATGTGCTATCATCGATGAGGAGAAGTGACCACCGCAGGTTGAGTCATGAAAACTTTCCAACAATTTCACCTGTTGCGGCTTGTCAACACATCGTAGAAAAATACCGTCAATTCCACGTTTGTACAATCCATCAACCCATATGACATATCTTGCGGCTCTGAGCTTCACCATTCACTTTTCCTTTGTGGTTAGGTGAATTGGACACTCACCATAGGTGAGAAAGAATGCGATGTCAGAATACCATTTGTCGTTGGTGGCAACGAATAGAACCTTGGGCAAAGAATCCACTTCTCTAGTTCATTTTGTTCTCCATCAATGTGATTAACTTTCTCTTTAGGTACCTCTGAGTCTTTATTTTCAGCCATCAGCCGACACAGGCCCTTACCTCTTACCAAGTTGGTTGGTTTGATGTCTAGATCATATTCTTGGATCTTTGCGATCCAATTCCCTCATAAGCTCCCTAACTCCTATTGAGACAGGATAGACTTAATAGCCATGTCAGGAACCAGCACTATTGTATGAGAATTCAGAATATAGTAGCGGAAGTTCTTGACTACTTTTACCATGGAAAAGGCATGTTTTTCCAATTGTGACATCTTCAGTTCATTAGGCTTAAGAGGAGAGCTCATAAAAGCAATCAGGGATTCAATATCTTCGGAGTTCTTTTGCATCAAGATAGCTGATACAGTATACACAGAGGCATAACTGTACATGATGAAGTCTTTGCTGAAGTCAGGACACACTAGAATAAGAGCATGGGAGATGGAGGTTTTTACGTCTTCGAATGATGTCTTGCCTTCCTCACTCCATTAGAATGTTTGGGACCCTTTCATCATATTAGATATATGATGAGTCTTTTCAGCAAAATCAAGAACAAAGCGTCTAAGAAAATTTACCTTTCTGAAGAAAGAGTGAACGTCAGTCTTTCTTGTAGGCAGAGTAAGGCTCTGAATAGCCTTGAATCTTTAGACATCTATCTTAGTTCCTTCTTTGCTGACGACATGTCCCAACAGCTTTCCTTCGGTGACCCCAAAAACTGACTTCTTGGGATTTAGCGAGATTCCGTGCTCTTGGCATCTGATGAAGACTTGTTCTAAATGGTCACAGTGATCACTTCATTTTTTGGAGAACACGGTCAGGTCATCTAGGTAAACCACGATGAATTTTCCCATCATACCTTTAAATGCAAAGTCCATTGCTCGTTGGAAGGTGGCACCGGTGTTGATCAAACCGAATGGCATTCTGTTGTAGGCGAAGGTACCCCAAAGAGTGGTGAATGCTGTCTTGAATTGATCTTCAGGCGTAACTTCAATTTGATTGTAACCTGAAAAACCGTCAAGCATAGACAACATTTCTGAACCGGTTACTACCTGGAACACTTGATCCATTATCGGTAGTGGATAGTTATCTTTTAAGGATGACTGGTTCAGGTTGCGAAAGTCTACGCATATGCATATCTCATCGTTCTTCTTCCGCACAGGCACAATATTTGCAGCCCAGGTACTGTGATGAATTGGAAAAATAATTCTTGCGTCCAACATTTTCTGAATTTCAGCTTGGATGGTACCTAAGATCTTGGGGTTGTAATGCCTTTACTTTTTACGGAAAGGCTTGATGTCATCCTTGAGCGGAATGTCGTGTCGAATGTCCTTTGGCTTGAAAGACTTCAGATCAGCATAAGACCATGCCAACACATCCATGTACTTTTTCAGCAACTTAACGAATTTTCACTTTTCCTCAGGTGTACAACACTTCCTGATATTCATGAAACGAGGATGTTCCACAGTACCCAGATTGATGGATTCAGTTTCCGGAGAAGAGAAAGGATCATCCTGTCACTTTTTCTTAACAAAACGGTCATGATTATCAAATAATCATTCTAAGGAAACCAAATATTTTAGAATCTTATTTCCTTTGAGCTATATCACTGTATCTTTTTCAGATTCATGGTGACCGGTGATAGACTCACGACATGTAGAAGTTGATCCATCGAAATGGAGTTCTTTGAAATTGTCACCTTTCTCCAAAAAAGTGATAAGTTGGTTGTCATCATTGAACACTTGCCAGTGTTGTGAATTATCTAGCACACTTGGGCAAAAAACCATCTCAATGGTATATGTATCCGTTTTTAACCCTGGGTGAGGGAGCATGAGAGAGGTTGAGATGGCCAATGAATCAGCCATGTCATTTTGATATCATGGAACTACTTTGATCAAGAAAGCATCAAATTCTTCGATGCTATCCCATACGGCATTGTGGTAGTGTCTTAGCCGGTCATTTTTTACTTGATATATATCCCTTTTACCTGATTGACAATTAACTCAGCATCACCTTGCACTCTTAGATTCTTGATTCCTTTCTCTTTTGCAGCTTGCATGCTAAAGAACAAGGATTCATACTTAGCAGTATTATTCGTATTGAAGAACTGTAACTTGAAAGAAAAAGGGAAAATCTCCTCTTCAGGATATATTAGAACAGCCTCAGCACTACTTCCACTTGTCGCACAACTGCCATCAAACTACAATGTGCGTACTTTTTTGAGGTCCTTCTTTTGGATGAAAACGTCCATTCTCTTTGAGTCAGTGGACAAGAAATTGTTTCCCATCCCTGATGATTCGAAAAGAATCTGAGCCTTAGGGTCATCAGAGTAAGTGACTAGATATTTCTTTTGTGATTCTGGTTCCAATGTTTGCATCACTCCTTTGACGGGAATCCTGGCTTAGGACCAGTCCATATGAATTTTCCCACCAACTTCTTTACAAAACTCCTCCCTAGCAATATCCCGTATGTTGTTGGAATATCAACTACGAGAATAGTCATTTTAACCCTTTTCTCATGAAATGCTGTGAATGTAAACTGCACATCCTTGATCTGACCGATTAATGGTACCTACTTGGTTTCCATGGAGTAGTATATGCCAAAAGGTTTACTAAGTGTGAGACCCAAATCATGGGTGACCTTTACTAACATTACATTGTCAGAAGCTCCAGAATCAATTATACAGTTACTTAGTTTATGACCATTGATCAAGAGAGATAGGTAAAAAGGTTCAATTTTCCCCGATGCGGAAGTCGAGGCAACGTTTATGCGAGACGTAGGAGGAATGGGAAGAATTCCCTTTAGGGAAATGGAAGGAGGGACGACAGCCTGGCTTTGGATATACTTAGTTAATCTTATAAGCTGCTTTGGGTTGGACTGAAGGTACTCAGCTTCAGACATCTGAATCTTGGTGCTTTTGGCATGATCAACTATAGCGAATGCGACCAAGGGTTGCGGTAACGACGGAATGAGTCCTTCATTTCACGTTTGTAGATGAGGGTTATTGGTCTTTATGGGACTGGAGGAAGGCTTATTTGGAGGAGAAACAGGAGGAAAAGATTTCTTTACAAAAGGTTTAACCGTAGGTTGAGTAGGAAGGGGATTACCTCTTTTAGCGATCGTTGGAGGCGGAGTTACTACAACCTTTTCCTTTTATTTTTTAGCATCAACCTCTGCTTCTTTTCCTTATGAGTGAGTGAAAACTGCATATGATTATTTTCTCGCATACCCTTGGGTACCCTCTTCTTCATCACATTCCTCTTCTTTGAATTCTATATACCCAATAGTAGAGTCGCCTATCAGTTCACTGACATCTTGATCATATTTTCCTTGTGACGAAGGCTCTTCGTAATTTGGCTCATCTTCTTCGATTTCAACCAAAGTATTAACCAGAGGGGCTTCAATTACTAACCTTGTAGAAGTAGGAGACAAACACGGCCTTTGGGAGGAGTTGTTGGGAGTGAAGTTCCTCCATGGGATATCCCGATACGGAGTGGTAGACGATGTTTGAGTCAATTGCTTCTTTAATGAGAGCAAGCCATTTGCCATATTTTGGAATGCTAGATCTGATGAGGTAGCTTGAGAAGAAGTTGAGGCCTTTGATTTTAATGGCTCCCGTCTTAACTCACCAGATATAAGGAGGTTTTCTTCTATCCAAATGGCCGTAGCTTGAGCAAGAGCGAAGGTGGGTATCCATTCCTGTAAAAGTAAGAAACTTACTTTCAAACTCATTGCGTTCAAGAAGAAACACTTTTAATTCTCTAATGTTGGCATCATGACAAGTGGTACATGGTTGATTAGCTAATTGAATCAGGTGATGAAATCACGCATGGTTTCATTGGTCTCCTTCTTCATGTGAGTGATTTGTGACAATAACGCAAATGCATCTTTTGAAGGTTTATATCTGTCTTCAAATGTAGTCTAAAATGTGGCCCAATTGGTGATAGATCCAGCTGGTAAGTGCTGGAACCATTCTGCTGCAGGCCCTTACAAGCATGCCCTTACGTACAGAATGCTGCATGACATAATAAACATAGCTATATACACGTGCGTGCTTTGGTTTCTGCTCCCATCAAATCTCAGGAAATTTTTGTAATTTTCATGAGGGAGGGGGTTGACTGGATGCGGCAGTGCTAGAGGACCCATGGCGTTTCCCCATGGTACAGGAAAATTTATTGCCATTTGAAAAGTAGGAAAAAGAACGCGAGTAGGGAGTGTGGTTCCACTTAGCAAAAGAGAACTGCAAGTTGATGTCGAGGCACCTTTTGAAATCTAGCTCTTTCGTGGAGGTGAGGCACTTCTTGCTGATTGATCCGCTGAGCTCAGTGATGTGAATCATGCTGGAGTGATACTAAAATTGTGCCTTCGAAGTAGATCAAAAATTGGATCAACTTCCCCATGAGCTCTTCTGCTACGAGTAAATGGTTCACCCGCCACTGTACCTGTTTAGACCTGCAACAATCAGGAGTAGATTTACAAAAATATTTTTGTTTGTACTTGCTGATTTTCTAATTTTTTTTGCAAAAATCAGCAGCATGTACTTTTTTCAATATTTAATTTTACCCTTTTTTAGTAACAACCGATTGTGGTTTTCTGACAAAGATTACTAAGGATAAAAAGTGGGTCAATTTAGTAGGTTGATTTTCGGATCTTTGACCTAAATTTTGTAAGTTTTTGAAAACAACATGAAATGTCAGAATCTCAGATCTACTAAAATATACATGTTTTTGTAAAAACTCAGCGAACTAAAAGTTTCTATTTGGTCCAGATCTATGGATTTTCATAAGGAAATTTTCAATTTTGATCACTTATGCAAAAAATTTGATTTTTAACAAAGGGCTAAAATTTGTAATCTGGTAGTGATTTTTAAAGTTTTTTAGTTATTTCCTTAGTTCGATCCCTAATGGAGTCGCCAAAAACTGTTGGTCTAAAAATATGTCGGTTAGGCAGGTCATGTGGAAACAGGCCAACAATGTGCAGGGCAGAGCCCCTCTTCGAGACAACGAAGTGAAATTGGTTTATTGCTAATCTATCAAGTAGGAATCTGTGCAAATATACACTATTCTAACTTTAGGGGGGTTTGGGATCTCATCCCAGTAGAGGTAGCTCCAACTACGAACAGAAAGGTAGGAAGGAAGGAATGAAGGAGGATAGATCTGAAGGAAGAAAAGAAATGAATTCCATAACAGAAAGGTTAGAAGGTTTATACTTTGGGTTGGTAGTAAACAGAGCCAAAATTACTTGCATAAACAATTAAAGCAATACTGATGAACATATGATAATAGTAGGAATGAATCTAACAGTTTAAAAAAAATAGATCTAACTTAAGAAAGATCTAATGCAAATAACACGCATATTAAGCACAAAGTCTGAATATGTGTATTAATATTTCTTCTGTTGCAAGAAAACACAAAGTATTTCTTTCCTCACTTCTCTTTTTATACAAAAAATGTTCACCCTTGAATATAACAAGTATTCTAGTATTAATAGAAGGAGAGGAGGAAAGAAGACAAAAGTAAACCCACAACTTACAAAATATCTTACAAGATATTTACAAAAGATCTAGAAAATATCTAAAAAGTCAACAGTTGACTTGGGCAAGTTTTTGGATGACAACATCCCATGGTGCAACATGGATGAGGTCATCGTGTATGCCAACCAAACCTTTTAAATATTTTACAAAAATGATCAACGCATCCCAGAAAGAAGAAACTACTCCTCGTCACTTCTTTGTTCAAACTTGGTATCATGCTTTTGATCAGGAGATTCGAGGTGACACTGCTCTCGGTATTCAACAAATTTTCTGATCATTGCTTGATGTTGATCATGGTCAGGACCATTAAAATAGTCACGAATGACTTCACAGGTTTCTTAGCATCCACTTATGGAAATAATGGGCATTAGGAATCCCAAATACTCTGTTCAAGAACATGATGGTATCACTCAAATATTCATTAAAATCACTACGATTGATGGTTTGTGGCCATCTGGTCAATGGCTTCTTGTTCTTTAGATAGAGTTAATTCATCATCTGCATGCACTTATCTTCATTATCATCCCATACCTTCTTGCAGTCTTCAATACTTATTTCCACATAGTGCTGGTGATGAGGAATGCCTAGGATCATCTCAAAGTGACGAGCTATGAGGTTTATGATTGTCTCGTATTCTTTCTTTTCGACACATCTAATGTCCTTGTTATAACATCAAGCAATCAACATGATGAACTCATTATTCACGGCACTCATCGGAAGCCTAGCTGCAAAGTGCAATCCACTACCAATTAATTTATCCATCCACGGGCCATTGTTTGCCTTGGTGGTCCTTACCCAGAAATCATCCATGTCAATATGACCCAACTCAGAGTCTCTGATGTCAAAGTCACACTCTACATATGAGTCTGACTTTCTGAATTTCTGGTACTTATAATTCATTTCTTTCTTTGAATGCTTAGCTTTAGCTTTTACTGCGGTCCTAGCTGGTCTTTTGCTTGATGAAGACATAGGCAAGCTCAAGGACAGATGTTGTTCTACAAGAAGTATCAAGAAGGTCGAACACAGAAGAGCCATGTCAACCGTCATGTTATTCATGATGAAAGTTTGCAGAATAACAGAATGCCTTAGGATGCATGAGAAAACAGTTAGGTTTTGCTTGTAGAAGGGAGAACAAGCAATTTTAAGCCTTAGGGCACAAGGCACAAGTTTACAGTAGGCTGTAAGAGCTTGTTATGCTTTGGCACATTTGGGAAAGTGTTTACATGAGCGTAGTGGTGTCAGGTTTCGACATGGGAAAATTTGTGCCAAGTTAGAAAGGGCGCAATTTTGAGAGGTGTTACATGAAAAATTTTGGTGCCAAAGGGTAAAGCACGGGGTGCTGATCTGTAGCATACAACATGTTATGTCGATGTTGTGGAAGTTACGCCTGCGCCTCACAAAAATCTGTGAAGTGTTCTTTGGCTGGGCATGGAAAAAGTTGGTGTTACATAAGTACAAAGTGCGCCAAAGCGCAACTTTGGAAGGTGTAACACGAAAAAATAGTGTGCCAAAGACTTTAACAGTTTGATGATTTTGGCAATTTTCTGGATTTCCATTACTTCTCCCTTTTGTTGGATTCGTTAGATGGCAAGGAAGAGAAGCGGTAAGGCAGCAAGCAGGGAGAGATGGTTTTTTGGTTTACTTTGGTGGCAGGGGCCTTCCAGATTTGTAGATCTGGAAGGAGAGGAAAAGAGGGTTTCAGCTAGGTTGGGAATATATTAGGTTCTTGGATTTTAACCATTTAACACACACCCTAGCAATTAACACAATGAAACAAAAACAACAAATAGGAGAGGAGCCACTTACCCAAATTTATAAAATATGAAGAAAAATGTGGGGGTCCACAAGCTTGAAAATGGCACGTGAGGGCTGATAGGGACGACTGAAACACGCAGAGAAAATACTTTTCACAATTTTCAATTCATGAAAATGACATCTGTCAGGCTCATATTTATAGAAAAAATGACATTTATGACCTCACTAACCTCCTTTGGCATGATTTTTCGGAGTGTCGACATGAGGAAAGTTATGCTTATAAAAGATGCTTAGCACAAGTTTTAAGAGGTTAATGCAACAATCTCAGAGCCAAAGGATTAAAAGGGGGCACATAATTTTGTATGTCGACACTCTGGAAATTGCGCCCAGTGTAAAAGGGCGTAGTTTCAGTCATGTCGACATGAAAATTTCTACACTGAAGGGTAAGGTAAAAGTGGCTAAGTCTTGAAACAACTTGATTTTTTGAAAGGAAGTTTTGGGCTTCTTTGAACGTTGTCAAACTTTCCTAGGGGGCCAAAATAGAATTTTGTTGTAGTTACCTGCAAATTTTCGTTGTCAATTTTGTAGGATAATATATACATACAATACAAATGAGGAGCATATCATTCCATACAAAAACCTTGTAAATTATATTTTAGCTACTTTTGAGTCTTACTCCATTACTACTATTCCTTGCAGAGATAATCGTCATGCATATACCATGGCTAGTTCCGCGTCGCTCATCCCACAAGACATCACCAATGAACATGCCACTTTCATAATTACACACTTAGGACATCCCTCTATTTCTACATTAGATCTTGTAAGTTGTGCCATCACACCCAGTCAAGAAAATGATGATTGTCTCATACCTATTTACAATTACTTATATAAGAAAACCATCCCCAACACCCTACAACCTCATGAAGCTCGTCGGTTACGTCATGAGGCTACTCGTAATGTTATCATTGGAATCGAATTATTCAAATGTGCTATCAATGACCACATTTTTTGTTATCATTCACTTGAAAACATTCCCATAACCATCTCGCAAATTCATGATAGCATATGTGGTGTTCACTTCTTGAGTAAATATATGTCGCAAAAAAATTTACGCCAAGGATATTATTGGCCTACAATGGAACAATATTTCCTTGTATATGCTACTCATTGTGAAAAATGTCAAAAACATGGCAATCTCCATCATACACCCGTGTATGACCTCCAGCCCATTATGCCTACTTGGCCTTTTTCCCTTTGGGGATTTAACCTCATTGGTATGATCAATCCTAAATCTACTTAAGGACATAAATTCATTATCACTACTACCGAATACTTTACTAAGTGGTTTGAAATGGATTCTATATGAATAGTCACTGGTACAAATATTTGTAACTTTCTCACCACCCATATTATCACATGTTTCGGCATGCCTTCTACTATAATTGTTGATAATGGACCTTCCTTCAAAAATAAGGAAGTTCAAAATTTTTGTGCTAGATTAAAAAAAAATCGTTCTCCATACATTATTATCCATAAGGCAATGGTCAAGCTGAGGCCACAAACAAAACCATTTTCAAAATCTTACAGAAGACTATTGACTCTAGTGGTACTGATTGGTATAACAAACTATTATGTGCTCTATAGGCTTATCATACTATTATTCGTACACCTACTAATGCCACACCTTTTTCATTAGTTTACGTCACTGAGGCCATTATCCCACTTGAGCTTGAAATACCTTCCTTATAGGTCTATCTCTAAGGCATCCTTAAAGATAACAAATATTATGAGAGCCACTTACATGAACTAGAAATTGTAGACTCACCTCATGTTTAAGCACTAGAACATCTTCGTGCATATCAATCTCACATCACAGATTCTTACAATCGTAAAACTCACTCTCAAGAGTTTTACATCGGTGACCTTGTCTTGACAGAAAATCAAAAAAATGTGAATGCTAAGGCACCAAAAAAAGGTAAATTCAAACCCAATTGGCCTAGTTTGTACATTATCACTGATAAGCTTAGTGGTGGGGTATATCGCCTCGCCACCCTTTTAAGTAAACCACTCAAAATAATGCATCTTAAGAAATACTACACTTAGATTACCATTATTTGACCATTATCAGATGACACATTCTTGTGCTTCGACTCACACTCGACTATTGAGGGCTTACTACACATGAACCCCATGCACTGCACCTATTCATAAATTATGCGTCATAAACCATACATTCTCCACTTAGTCTACAAGATTTTGACATTTGCACATTTACACACCATATATCATCCTAGTATTCATCCCACATGAGTCTAGAATTGCATTTTCCTACAAATTATGTTACTAGTCTATCCACATACACTGCACATATTGCATTCTACACTATACATTGCACTGTTATACATACTACACTTACTTTACATCACATATATTACACTTGTCAGTTTACATCATACATTATACATTCCATTCATCACATGGTCACCTTTCATCATTACATATATTACACTTTTTTCTATATGTTGCACTCACCCTATGACGCACTTTAGTTCCTCGGTCCATACTTGACTTTCGAGGGTTTACAAATCAAATGAACCTTATAATCCTCACACGCATACTAATCGACCTTTCATCATGTGACATTTCTAGCTTAGTGACATACACTTTAGGCAAAATGTTCACCCATTCTATCATTTTGGTAGTGGTATAAACCTTAGGTTACATCATCACTCCTTCCTCTTTTCATCTTGTAATGATATACACTTTGGGCTAAATAATCACTCATCTATTCATCTTATAGTAATATACACTTAGGGATAAATCATCACTCACCCATTCATCTTATAGTGATGTAAACTTAGGATAAATCATCACTTATACATTCATATGGTCATGATATATGCTTTGCCTATAGGCTTCATGCATACATTATCACTAGGTTACATCTCATCACTATACCTACACATTCATCACAGCGTGTTAGACATAACACACACTACTCGACCATTTCCTGATGACACACTCTTGTTTACGGTTCATTCTTGACTACTGAGGGGATAAATAAAATGAACCTCATTGCATAAATTTCCATTCACTTAGGGGGCACATGGCTCATGTCACTTCATTTTTCATTCCATTCCATCCATCCACAACATATTGTATTATGGTTGATTTTATTCTTGCTTACTTTTTCTTGTTCATGGTCACTTCATTACGCATGCTAGTTAGCCTACTTGTATGCTATTTATCTATATCATACACACATGCGCGTTCACACCTTTTTCTAGTTGTGATCATAGATACATGTCTCTTACATGTAGTATGGATGCACACCTTCTACCCTTCCTACACTGGTCATTGGGGCATTCACATTCATCTCTCACATGCGCTATTGTTTCATTTCGTCTGTAGCACTTTACATTACTTGGTTATACACACTTTTTACATATTGGTTATCTTTCTAACATGTTAATGGGTGCTTCATGTGTAGCCTTTATTATGTAGGGTTATTTGTTTCCATACTTGTTTGTTACATTATCTGTCATCATTTGTTACTGTTTGCGTGCATTGCCCTTTGTTTGGTGTGCACACTTCTTTCTTGTTTACAACCATGATGGCCTTGTGTGTCTTGCGACATCATGAGTGATGTTCTATTTTTTTATCCTACTTTGTGCGGCTTAATTTTTTTCTTGTGCGATGACTACATTACTTGGTGGCTTTTACACTATTTGCGTAGCTTACACATTTTTTTCTATATGCATGTATGTTTACACTTGTCTTTGGCTAGCCTTCTTGTTTATGTGTGCCTTGGTTTTTACCAAGAACTTTCTCATGTATATGTGGTTGGTACTCTTTTAGGGCCGCATTCTCCTGAAATCAATGCCGCATGCATCCCCAAAGAGAGGGGGCATCATTTGGGGTTTACATACTAACACAACGCATTTACAAAAGATCAGTTCAGTGCACTTTCTACCCTTGAAATCATGGGTTTACATATAGCGAGTGAGTTCAAACCAATCTAGGAACTCCATACATAGTGGATTTTATAGGACATAGATTCCTTAGCATTTTGGGAAGCAATTACAGGCTTGGAGGTTATAGTGGGTGTGCCTCCCTACACTATTTTGGCCAGTGGCATCAAATCACCCAAAAAACTAGGACGATCTTTACACACAGTTTAGGGAAGCAATTAGATCTTGGAGGAAACATAACATTTCCTCCCTACACTTCTTCGGCCTATGACATTAGATCACCCAAAAACATTGCAGTACAAGATACCCTTCTACACTTTCTTTCTCGATATGGATCAGGTGCACATGTTCCATTTACCTTTTCCATTTACATTTATGTATTTTACATTTACATGCTTTCATATACATCCATTTTTACACATCCATACATACATATTTGACTACTTGATCGTTTTATCCTTGCAGGTCCGACCGTATGATAAACAAACATTCAAATAGGGGCAACAAAAAAAATGGCATCAACAATGACACTTCCCACCAGCACACACTTTACTAACCATGCAAGTACATCACACACCGCAACAACTACACACGTGTTCCACCCTAGGTTCACTCTCATCACTTTTTCTTTGCGTATTTTTCATCTTTAGGTTGTACGTTCCACCATATTTTTTTATCATTCCACGTTTTTTCTAGTCCTTCGGTGTGTTTATACTACACTCTTCATGGAAATCAGGTATGCATCTCTATCTACATTTTTACCGAGCTTTCCACTCACCAAAATAAAGTGGGGGAAAATGTAGACACAAAATTATGCACTTTAGACATTATTTAGTCCCATTATCATACTACTATTTAGAAGGTTCTTGAGTGAAGAAAGTACCAATTAACCCCCATCTTTTGGCCATCTTATTTTATTTTATTTTGTCAATACTGACCTATTGTACCCATATGCCCAGTCACATTCTATCATCTCATGTTATTAGCCTTGACTAGGTCACCCAGATTAGTACTGGGGCATTTGTGGGTGCCTTGGTCCCACTAGGGGCACCCCGGTCCTTTTTGCACTTTCTTGCCACTTTTTAGGCTCTTTCTGTCTATTTCAAATCTTTATATTTCTTGTGGTCGGCCTTTTCGGGGTTAATCACAAAATTAGATCAAGATAAACCTATCAATATAAAGTTATGAGACCATAATGAGAGACCTAACATCATTCACTACTATCACTCATCTAGATTTGTATCCATCTATTGCATTGGATATCACTTGCATCCACATAGCTCCATCATCAAGGCACGAGGCTAGGAAATTTTCATCACACACTTCATAGGGGAGGATTCTATTCTATTCCATGTGCACATGCTATTACATTTTTCTACATTTAGCTATTACTCGCTACTTCACAAAGTGCGACTGACATAAGAGAACCTAAGGCACATTATGCACACACTCAACATAACTACATTTGGGTCCGAAATGTAGTATGACGCTCAGTTAGTAAACCCACTGTTGTGGTAGATGAGGTTAGTCCTACCCATTCAGTTGAATTTTTTTTAGGGTTTTCATACTTCATGTGGTATTTTACACGTCTTTTAGGGTAAGTGCAGGAAGTTGATGGACAAAAATGGGGTCATCCGTGGATGTCATATTGCAAAAAATAGTGAAATCTCAGCTTGTAGGGATTATTAGCAATACGCGCATTCAAAATTAGAAAAACTTATATATATATATATATATATATGAATCGTAGCATCTGGAATCTAGTTTCTAAAATACTAATTTTTTTAAAAAATGGACAAGTTTAGCTATATTAAACACTTAAAATTATATGACTTGGTTTTTTTTTTTTTTAAAACTTATAAGATTGTAGTCCGTTTGCCCGTGATTTGGATGACCAAATCTTGTTATTTTGTTTTTTTCATTTGGTGAAATGTTAGATGTAGTTGTCTATCTTGGGATGGATTTTATTTTGTATTTTTTCAAGCAATATTTTTTTTTAATGATTTTTTCTGTGAAAGTGGCCTAAAAATATTTAGAAAACGCAGTGCTTTCTGTTTGCCCACCATAACTGTATAAAAAAATATCGAAATCAAATATATATTTTTAACATGTATAGAATTTGTCCACGCTTGGGATGGTATAATTTTTATCACATTTTGATAAGCGAAACAAAAGTTACAATCTTAAACATAGACATGAACATTCACGGGAAAATATGTCTTAAAGACCTATTGTTAGGAAAAAATTATAAAATGATATTTATTTTATTCTATTCACTTTAAAACCAACATTTCTATGAAGCTAACAATCTCCCCTACGCGATGACACCATTTTTGTGAAATGTTTTCAGTTTTTTAGCATGGTTCAAGTCTCTGGAAGAGAAAATTTGAGGTTTTTTGACCTTTAACACTTCATAATGACCTTCCATAGCTTTGGTTGGGGAAAAACAAATATTTCCTGAGCCTTAGGGTTAGCTTTGATGATATAGATAAATCTGCAATCACGGTTTATATAACACAAACCGCAAGCGTGTTTTATGAACCGCGATTGTGGTTTATAAAGCGCGCTCGTGGTTCTTAAATCATATTTACACATATCCCAATGTTTGAATTACCATATGATTTTTACTGTCTGACCTTACCGTATGAATTGCTGTGAAATTCTATCTTTTTCTTATCACCGGAAGAAAAACATCATGGGAGACAAGAAACAAAGTCAAAAAGGAAGTCATTAAGTAAAAAACACCAAACGAATTAGAGGCCAACAAAATTCAAAATGCTGAGCGAATGCGGAATCTTCGTGAATCAAGAAGAGGTTCATCTTCAACCCCAACTATTGTAAGCAATGGTTCTTCTGTCAATGTTGAAGTTGAATTAAATACTCGTGATAAAGATGTTTTTACTGTCAATGTTGAAGAAGAACTAAATACTTGTGATGTAGCAAATGTTGAAATTGAAGGAGACAATGAAAATGTGAATAAGGAAATTCATGTTGAAACTGTAGACAGGCAAAATTTGACAAAAAAACCTCCTAGGATTTTACATAAGAAACCTAATTTTTTATTGAAATTGATGAAAACATTTTGAAACCAATTTCTAACAAAATTTCTGAATGACAAATCAGAAGAAAAGCCATTGAAATTTGGGATAATCATTTTGAAATTTTAAATGATTCCCAAAGATGTCAATTGTTGGTTAGTTTGATGAAATTGATTAAAATGAGACCTACATTAAACACCTTAGGATTGACAACATCTAATATATGTGGTCAAACCTCTACAATTGTTGAAAACCTTCATGATGCATATCACACTGTTGGTGTCAAGAGACGCACTAGGGATAGTAATATTGTGTGTCGTGTACTTGCTACTAGTGCTGAAAAAAAAATGTTTTATTACACAAACAAGTTGAATGTTGCAAGTTAATCGAAAAAGTCTAATGAAAGCAATTGAAAGATGTAATATCCTTTAATCACTCAATAAAGCTGATTTTTAGGCATTTTCTACTAGAGCACCGCGTAAGGACAAAGATAATTTTAATGCTATAAGAGAAGTTGTTATTCAATTTTGGCATGATAACACTAGAGTTATATAAAATGGAGAGTTGGTTCTACTGATCGTGTACCACATCCAAAGCATTTCTTAGATGACTCAAACTCAATTTTTTCGTAAGCTTGAACAAGAGAATATGGAAATTAAAATTAGTTAACATTTTTTTGAAATGTTGAAACCATTCTATGTGAAAATCAACCACACTCGCACCACTTATTGTTGTAGGCAACATGTTGAATTTGTGATGTATTATGATAAATTTTTACGTATTTGTTCTAATTTTCATTCTAAAACTATGTTATCAGAATGTGGTGTTCAAGTTCCACCAATATCTTCTAGGGATTTGATTCCTACTATATTTTGTGAAAAAGAAGTTGGACAATTTTTTTATAGTCAGGATTGTTTAGATGGAAGTTGTGGTATATGTGGCGGATTACCTAAATTGGAAAGTTACATCCATGAGAAAATTGAAGGTACAATAAGACATAATTTAGTTGATTTTGATAAATATAAATCAGTTGCATACCAGTTGAAAGATGGAAAAGAGTCTAAACGATGTGAGCTAGTTACAGAACAAATGTCTGTTTTCCAATTTTTGAGAAAATTTAAGGATGAAATTTTTTATGAGTATGCTAGGCATACACATAGAGCTCGATGGTTGGATGAACATTACAAGATATGCACGGACACATTTCCTATTGGTACTATTGTTTCAGTGGTCGATTTTTCATAGAATTACACATTGCAACCACAAATGGAGGTTCAATCGCAATATTACAACTCAGTACAAGTTGCTATTTTTGTGCATATAGTATTTCTACATACTCCTGATAGTACAGAGAATGATCAATTTTTTTTAAGAGAGTACCAATTTTATATCAATGATGATCGTACTCATTCTACTGAATTTGTGCAAGGGTGTTTCCAATTATTTTATGGAAACTTGTCTGATAGGGACATCCACTTCAAGCAACATTATATATGGTCAAATAATTGCATGTCTCAGTTTAAGAATACATGAATTTTTTATTGGATGAGCAGGATGCACATTAATATGGGTATGCAACATTTTTAGATTTTCACTAAGGGTGGACATGGAAAAGGAGAGCATGACGGTGTAGGGCATGTGTGAAAAGAGATCATGCAAGAGAAGAGTTGAAGTACAAAGACGGTGCTAAATTAAAAGATGAAAAGAGGATAGTGGAATGATGTATTGAAAACATGGCTCGAGGTTCTCAAGAAAATTCCACAGTTCGTAGATATTTTTGGTTGATAGAGGAACAACAAATTGCTAACTACAAGGATTGTATGACACTCACTGGGTCTAGTGATATGCACTCATTTTGTAGCTCATACGCTACTTTGTGGGTCATATGGACAAGAAAGTTGACATCTTTTTGTGCATCTTGTATCGAATTTGTCACTGTTGAGTGTGATTCACAAGAATGGGTGGATGAATGGATTTGTAGGCCTCTAACTCCACTTCCTAGTTATCAACCTCCACAAGCATTACGACTTGTTTTTATAGATGACATTGCAACATCCAAGGAATTTGAAAAAATTGTGATTTTGGTGCAACAAGGTATTTACGGTTATTTATTTAATTTTTGTATTGAGTTATGTCTATTGAAATTTTAATATGTAATTTAAATTTGAGTTGTTTAACCTTTGTTTTTTTTAGGACATGTGTTTGCACATATTGCGACAAAAGACAATGAAGAAGGAACAGACCATTTCTTATGTCGTTGCATCAAGGAAAGAAATAAGTTGAATTCTCCTATTATAAATGGTGAAGATATTGAGTATCCTACAGGGTCAGTGGTAGTTACTGGAACTTAGATTCGACGGTATCCATTAAAAAACTCCTCTATTTAGGTGTTTGAAGACTTTGAGACACACAGGAAAATACTCTTATATTCGCATCTAGTTCTAGCGACAAATATTCAGCTGTATAGATATCGAGGAAGGCCTAATAACAAGATTCTTTGGAAGGTTCGAGAGTCAAATCATGAAGCAATCTTATCCACTATTCAGAGTAGATCTGATCTTGATGGTTCATTGGAATGAATTTACAATGCTCATGTCTGGTATATATAATTTCTTTGGTATATATAAATTTGTTAGTTAGTTAGATTTAAGTTCATATATTTTATTTTAAATTTATGTATTTTGTATATATCTAGTATGGTTTTGATTTGAAACTAAAATTTCTTTGACTAACACTTTTATGTGCAGGTTAGTGGTGCCAAAAAATCTTTCACCTTTACGTGGTTAGCACTGTAAGTAGATAATTGTAAATTATTGAAGCTAAAAGAAGATTTCATTGTTAAAAGAGAAGCAATTAACAACAATTTATGTACCCATGAAGGGGGTTCTTGGCTCCGGAAGAGGTAGCCCATAAGCACCTAGAGCTTAGAGAACTGAAATGACTCCTCCCAAAGTGTTTACAAGACCATACCTACGTGTGTGCACAATTAGTTTGGTGCCATGACCCACCGTTTGCAAAATATAGCGTTTAACAGCCTTACACTGACTCAAACTGCACTATTTTGCGCGTTTGCAAACAATAGGGCAGCGAGAGCACCAATCTGAGAAGGAAAAAACTGAGAGAGGCTATTGTATAGGGTCCATATTCTGAGGTTTTGAATTAGACGAGACATCTTTAGGTGCTATGGAGTCCGAGTAGTCACCCGTCGAAGTTGAACAATATTTTGGTCTCAGGGATCTTAAGGGACTATGCCTGAACGAAGTAGCCTGGAAGCAACGACGTTGTCGTGCACCAAAATGACACCTCCTCTAGCATTCACCTGGCCACCCAGATGTGTTGGCACAGTCGTTTTGGTGCCATGACCCACCGTTTGCAAAATATAATGTTTGACAACCTTACACTGGCTCAAACTGCACTATTTCATGTGTTTGCAAACAATAGGGCAGTGAGAGCACCGATCTGAGAAGAAAAAAACCAAGAGAGGTTATTTTATATGGTCCCTATATCGAGGTGTGGGATCTAACAAGACATCTCTAGGTGCTAGGGAGTCTGAGTAGTCACCCGTCGAATTTGAATGATATTTTGGTCTCACGACTCTTAAGGGACTACGCCTGAACAAAGTAGCCTGGAAGCAAAAAAGTTGTCACGCATCGAAAATACACCTCCTCTAGTGTTCACCTAGCCACCCAAACATGTCGGTGTAATCAGTTGGGTCCCACGACCCATCGTTTGCCAAATATAGCATTTAACAGCCTTACATTGGCTTAAACTGCACTATTTCGTGCGTTTGTAAACAATAGGTCGGCGAGAGCACTGATCTGAGAAGGAAAAACTGAGAGATGATATTGTAGATGGTCCCTACACTGAGTTTTTGGATTAGATGAATGTCTCTAGGTGCCACGGAGTCTGATTAGTCACCCGTCGAAGTTGAACGATATTTGGTCTAAGGGCTCTTAAGGGACTACGCCTGAATGAAGTAGCCTGGAAGCAAGGAAGTTGTGCAGCAAAAATACACCTCCTATAGCATTCACCTAGCCACCTGGATGTGTCGACATATTTGGTTCCGTGCCTTTGACCCACCATTTGCAAAATATAGCGTTTGACAACCTTACACTGGCTCAAACTGTACTATTTCGCGTGTTTGTAAACAATAGGGCAACGAGAGCACCAATCTGAGAAGGAAAAAACTGAGAGAGTTTATTATATAGGGGCCCTATGCCAAGGTGTGGGATCTAATGAGACATCTCTAAGTGCCACGGATTCTGAGTAGTCAATCATGAAAGTTGAACGATATTTTGGTCTCAGGGCTCTTAAGGGACTACGCCCGAACGAAGTAGTCTAGAAGCAACGAACTTGTTGTAGACCAAAAAAATGCCTCCTCTAGTGTTCATCTAGCCACCCAAATTTGTCAGCACAGTTGGTTTGGTGCCACGACCCACCGTTTGTAGAATATAGCGTTTGACAGCCTTACACTGGACTCCACTTGCTGTATTTCCGCCATTGCAAACAATTCGGGAAGCGAAGAGCACTAATATGAGGAAAGAGAAAAAACTAGAGAGAGGTTTAATGATTGCTCGTAATCTTTCCTTTTCGACAAATCTAATGTCCTTGTTATAACATCAAGCAATCAAACATGATGAACTCCATTATCACACCGGCACTCATCAAGAAGCTAGCTGCAAAGTGGCCATATCCACTACCAATAATTTTAATCCATCCACGGGCCATTGTTTGCCTTGGTGGCTCCTTACCCAAAATCATCCATGTCAATATGAACCAACTCAGAGTCTCTGAATGTTCAAAGTCACACTCCTACATATGAGTCTGACTTTCCTAAATTCTTTT
This sequence comes from Taxus chinensis, assembly GCA_019776745.2. Taxonomy (NCBI): domain Eukaryota; kingdom Viridiplantae; phylum Streptophyta; class Pinopsida; order Cupressales; family Taxaceae; genus Taxus; species Taxus chinensis. The sequence continues at coordinate 531,146,504 of CM034155.1, read as the reverse complement.
GTAACCTTATAATTCATTCTTTCTTTGAATGTTTATTTTAGCTTTTTACTGCAGTCCTAGCTGGTCCTTTTTGCTTGATGAAACATAGGCAAGCTCAAAGGACAAATGTTTGTTCTACAAGCACACAGTATCAAGAAGGTCCGAACACAGAAGAGCCATGTCAAACCGTCATGTTAATTCAGATGAATAGTTGCAGAATAACAGAATGCCTTAGGAATGCATAGAGAAAACAGTTAGTTTGCTTGTAGAAGGGAGAACAAGCAATTTTTAAGCCTTAGGAACAAGGCACAAGTTTACAGTAAGGCTGTAAGAGCTGTTATGACTTTGGCGCATTTGGGAAAGTGTTTACATGAGCGTAGGTGGTGTCAGGATTTTCGACATGGGAAAATTTGTGCCAAAGTTAGAAAGGGTGCAATTTTGAGAGGATGTTCACATGAAAAATTTTGTCGCAAAGGTAAAGCACGGGGTGCCTGATCTGTAGCATACAACATGTTAGTCGATGTTGTGGAAAGTTACCCTGCGCCTCACAAAATTTGTGAAGTGTCTTTGGCTGGGCATGGAAAAGTTTGGTGTTTACATAAGTACAAAGTGCGCCAAAGCGCGACTTTGGGAAGGTGTAAATGAAAAAATACGTTGTGCCAAAGAATTTAACAGTTTGATAATTTGGCAATTTTTCTGGATTCCATTACTTCTCCCTTTGTTGGATTCGTTTAGATGGCAAGGAAGAGAAGCGGTAAGGCAGCAAGCAGGGGAGATGGTTTTTTGGTTTACTTTGGTGGCAGGGCCTTCCAGATTTGTAGATCTGAAAGGAGAGGAAAGAGGGTTTTCATCAGCTAGGTTGGGAATATATAGGTTCTTGGATTTAAACCATTTAACACCACCCTAACAAATTAAACAATGAAAACAAAACAACAAATAGGAAGAGGCAGCCACTTACCCAAATTTACTAAAATATCGAAGAAAAATGTGGGGTCCACAAGCTTTGAAATGGCACGTGAGGGCTGAAGGGACGCTGAAACACGCAGAGAAAATACTTTTTCACAATTTTCAATTCAATGAAAATGACATTCTGTCAGGCTCATATTTTATAGGAAAAAATGAACATTTAATGACCCTCACTAACCTCCTTTGGCATGATTTTTCGGAGTGTGCGAATGAAGGAAAGTTATGCTTATAAAAAAAGATGCTTAGCACAAGTTTTAAGAGGTTAATGCAACAATCTCAGGAGCCAAAGGATTAAAAAGGGGGCACATAATTTTGTCAATGTGACAACTCTGGAAATTGCGCCCAGTGTAAAAGGGGCGTAGTTTCATCATGTCGACATGAAAATTTCTACACTGAAGGGTAAGCTTAAAGTGTGCTAAGTCTTGATACAACTTGATTTTTTGAAAGGAAGTTTTGGGTTTCTTTGAACGTTGTCAAAATTTCTAAGGGCCAAAACAGAATTTTGTTGTAGTTACCTGCAATTGCCGTTGTCAATTTTGCAAGATAAATATATACATACAATACAAATGAGGAGCATAATCATTCCATACAAAAACCTTGTAAATTATATTTTTAGCTACTTTTGAGTCTTACTCCATTACTACTATTCCTTGGCAGAGATAATCGTCATGCATCAAATAACCATGGCTAGTTCCGCGTCGCTTCATCCCACAAGACATCACCAATGAACATGCCCTTCATTAATTAACAAACTTAGGACACCTCTATTTCTACATTAGATCTTGTAAGTTGTGCACTCACACCCAGTCAAGAAAATGATGATTTCTCATACCTATTTTACAATACTTATATAAGAAAACATCCCCAACACCCTACACCTCATGAACTCGTCGGTTACGTCATGAGGCTACTCGAATGTTAGTCATTGGAATCCGAATTATTCAAATGTGCTATCAATGACCACTTTTTTAGTTATCATATTCTTGAAACATTCCCATAACCATCTCGCACATCATCGATAGCATATGTTGTGTTCATTCTGAGTAAATATATGTCGCAAAATTTTTTTACGCCAAGGATATTATTGGCGTACAATGGAACAATATTTCCTTGTATATGCTACTAATTGTGAAAATATCAAAACTGCAATCCTCCCATCATACACCCTGTATGACCTAACAGCCCATTATGCCTACTTGGCCTTTTTCCCTTTGGGATTGTAACCCTCATTGGTATGATCAATCCTAAATCTACATTAAGGACATAAATTCATTATCACTACTACCGAAATACTTTACTAAGTGGTTTGAAATGGATTCTATATGAATATCACTGGTACAAATATTTGTAACTTTCTCACCACCCATATTATCACATGTTTTGGCATGCCTTCTTACTATAACTGTTGATATGGACCTTCCTTCAAAAATAAGAAGTTCAAAATTTTGTGCTAGATTAAAAAAAATCGTTCTACATACCTAATTTATCCATAAGGCATATGGTTTTCAAGCTGAGGGGGCACAAACAAAAACCATTTTCAAAATCTTACAGAAGACTATTGACTCTAGTGGTACTGATTGGTATAACAAACTATTATGTGCTCTATAGGATTATCATACTATATTAGGTACCACCTACTAATGCCATACCTTTTTCATTAGTTTACGTCACTAAGGCCATTATCCCACTTGAGCTTGAAATCCTTCCTTATAGGTCTATCTCTAAGGCATCCTTAAAGATAACAAATATTTTTATGAGAGCCACTTACATGAACTAGAAATTGTAGACTCACCTTCATGTTTAAGCACTTAGAACCATCTTCGGCATATCCAATCTCACATCACAGGATTCTTACAATCGTAAAACTCACTCTCAAGAGGTTTTACATCTCGTGACCTTGTCTTGACAGAAAATCAAAAAAATGTGAATGCTAGGTACCAACAAAAAGGTAAATTCAAACCCAATTGGCCTAGTTTGTACATTATCACTGATAAGCTTAGTGGTGGGTATTATTCGACCTCGACCACCCTTTTAAGGTAAACCACTACAAAATTAAAATGCATCTTAAGAAAATACTACACTTAGATTACATATTGACCATTATCAGATGACACATTCTTGTGCTTCGACTCACACTCGACTATTGAGGCTTACTACACATGAACCCCATGCACTGGACCTAAATCTATCATAAATTATGTGTCAAAAACCATACATTCTCCACTTAGTCTACAAGATTTTGACATTTGCGCATTTGCACAACCATATAATATCCTAGTATTCATCCCACATGAGTCTAGAATTGTCATTTTCCTACAAATTATGTTACTAGTCTATCCACATACCACTGCACATATTGCATTCTACACTAAACATGCCATGTTATACATACTACACTTACTTTACATCACATATATTAACTTGTCAGTTTACATCATACATTATACATTCCATTCATCACATGGTCACCTTTCATCATTACATATATTTACACTTGTTTTCTATATGTTTGGCACTCCCTATGACACTTTGTTCCTCGGTCATACTTGACTGTCGAGGGTTTACAAATCAAATGAACCTTATAATCCTCACACGCATACTATTCGACCTTTCATCATGTGAAATTTCTAGCTTAGTGACATACACTTTAGGCAAAATGTTCACCCATTCTATCATTTTGGTAGTGGTATAAACCTTAGGTTACATCATCACTCCTTCCTCTTTTCATCTTGTAATGATATACACTTTGGCTAAATCATCACTCCTCCATTCATCTTATAGTAATATACACTTAGGGATAAATCATCACTCACCCATTCATCTTATAGTGATGTAAACTTAGGATAAATCATACTTATACATTTCAATGGTCATGATATATGCTTGCCTATAGGGTTCCATGCATCCCACAACTAAGGTTACATTCTCATTACTTATCCCTACACATTCCTCATCATTGTGCGTTAGACAGAAACACACTTCGACCATTTCCCGATGACACACTCTTGTCTTACGGTTCATTCTTGACTACTGAGGGGGTAAATAAAATGAACCTCAATTGCATAAATTTCCATTCACTTAGGGGCACATGGCTCATGTCACTTCATTTTTCATTCCATTCCATCCATCCACAACATATTGTATTATTGGTTGATTTATTCTTGCTTACTTTTTCTTGTTCATGGTCATTCATCTACGCATGCTAGTTAGCCTATCTTGTATGCTATTTATCTATATCATACCACATGCGCGTTTCCCTTTTCTAGTTTGATCATAGATACATTCTCTACATGTAGTCATGGATGCACACTTCTACCCTTCTACACTGGTCATTGGGCATTCACATTCATCTCTCACATGTGCTATTGTTTCATTCGTCTGTAGCAACTTTACATTCACTTGGTTATACACACTTTTTACATATTGGTTATCTTTCCTAACAATGTTAATAGGTGCTTCATGTGTAGCCTTATTTATGTAGGGTTATTATGTTTCCATACTTGTTTGTTACATTATCTTGTCATCATTTGATTACTGTTTGCGTGCATTGCCCTTTGTTTGGTTGTGCCACACTCTTTCTTGTTTACAACCATGATGGCCTTGTGTGTCTTGCGACATCATGAGTGATGTTCTATTTTTTTATCCTACTTTGTGCGGCTTAATTGTCTTCTTGCGTGATTACTACATTACTTGGTGGATGTTACACTATTTACGTAGCTTACAAATTTTTTTCTATATGCATGTATGTTTACACTTATATTTGGCTAGCCTTCTTGTTTGTGTGTTCCTTGGTTTTTACCAAGAAATTTCTCACGTATATGTGGTTGGGTACTCTTTTAGGGCCGATTCTCCTGAAATCAATGCCGCATGCATCCCCAAAGAGAGGGGGCATCTTTGGGGTTTAATACTAACACAAGCATTTACAAAAGATCATTCAGTGCACTTTCTACCCTTGAAATCAGGGGTTTACATATAGGCGAGTGAGTTCATAACCAACTAGAACTCCATACATAGTGGATTTTTATAGGACAGAGATTCCTTAGCATTTTGGAAAGCAATTACGCTTGGAGGTTATAGTGGGTGTGCCTCCCCTAACTATTTTGGCCCCGTGACATCAAATCAAACCAAAAAAACTAGGACCAATCCTTTACACACAATTAGGGAAGCATTAAGATTTTGGAGGAAACATAACATTCCTCCTACACTTCTTCGGCCTATGACATTAGATACCCAAAACATTGCAGTACAAGATACCCTTTAACTTTCTTTCTCGATATCGGATCAGGTGCCATGTCGGCATTTACCTTTTCCATTTACTTTATGTATTTTACATTTTACATGCTTCATATACATCCATTTTTACACATCCATACATACATATTTGACTACTTGATCGTTTATCTTGCAGGGTCCGACCGTATGATAAACAAACATTCAAATCAGGGGCAAAAAAATCGGCATCAACAATGACACTTCGCACCAGCCACAACACTTTACTAACCAGTGCAAGTACATCACACACCACAACAACTACACACGTGTTCCGCCCTAGGTTCACTCTCATCACTTTTTCCTTTGCGTATTTTTCATCTTTAAAGGTGTACGTTTCCACATATTTGTTTATCATTCCACGTTTTTTATAGTCCTTCGGTGTGTTTATACTACACTCTTCATGGAAATTAGGTATGCATCTCTATCTACATTTTTACCGAGCTTTCCACTCACCAAAATAAAGTGGGGGAAAATGTAGAGACAAAATTATGCACTTTAAAGACATGTTTAGTCCCATATAATCATACTATATTTTAGAAGGTTCTTGATGAAAGAAAGTACCAATTAACCCCATCTTTTGGCCAATCTTATTTCTTAATTTTATTTTGTCAATATACCTATTGTATCCATATGCCCAGTCACATTTCTATCATCTCATGTTATTAAGCCTTGACTAGGTCACCCAGATTAGTACTGGGGCATTTTCGGTGCCACTGGTCCCACTAGGGGCAACCGGTCCTTTTGCCTTTCCTTCCAACTTTTTAGGCTCTTTTTTTCTATTTCAAATCTTTATATTTCTTGTGGTCGGCCTTTTCAGGGTTAATCACAAAATTAGATCAAGATAAACCTATTAATATAAAGTTATGAGACCATAATGAGAGACCTAACATCATTCACTACTATCACTCACTAGATTTTGTATCCATCTATTGCATTGGATATCACTGCATCCACCATAACCCATCATCAAGGCACGAGGCTAGGAAAATTTCAATCACACACCTTCATAGGGGAGGATTCTATTCTATTACATCGTGCACTCTATAACATTTTCTACATTTAGCTATACTCGCTACTTCAAACAAGTGTGAATGACATAAGAGAACCTAAGGAACATTATGCACACACTCAACATAACTACATTGGGTCGAATGTATATGGACGCTCAGTTAGTAAACCACTGTTGTGGAGATGAAGGTAGTCTACCCATTCAGTTGAATTTTTTTTTAGGGTTCTTCATACTTCATGTGGTATTTTACAATTTTTTAGGGTAAGTGCAAGGAAGTTGATGGACAAAAAATTGGGTCATCCGTGGATGTCATATTGCAAAAAATAGTGAAATCTCAGCTTGTAGGATTATAGCAATACGATCCCCCATCATCCCAAAATTATTTTGATTCGATCATCGTGGCACTAATGGATTGGGAACCGTTTGCAAGTAGCTTTGGGGGGGAATTGGTTCTCGGGTTAGTAAATAATGCAAAAATTCAATATTTTGCAATTTTTTTGTCTTTTATTTCTGCATGGGATAATTTATATCCATACCAGCACCTACAATCACCTCTAAAGGTATTCCATATATGTATTTGGTTGGTTGTGGAGTCAACTTTGCCAATCAATGTTTGTAATGTGTTGGCTAACGTCATGCGAGACGAATTTGTGGTATGATTTTGTCTTATAGTCTGAATAAGATTCTCAATGAAAATTTTATTTTCTCGGATTCTTCCAATGATATTATCTTGTGTTCCTGCTGGTTCAATGGGGACAGAAGGAGCCACATGAGGCATATCTACGTTTGGAGGCGGGTTTTGAGGAATTTTCGAAGGGTTTTGAGGAATGTTCAGAGGGTTTTGAGGAATTTTTTGATGGTTTGCAGGATTTTGAGCTTTCCGACCAACTGACAAAAAAATAAAATTGTATACATAAACAAACATTTCAAAAAACCCATGAAAATGCAAAAAAAAACCTAAAATGTAAAAAAATAACCTAAAATGCAAAAAAATTGATTAAAATCGAGGGCTTACCTCCTCGTCTTGGCGGCATGGTTGAATCTATCATGATCTTGAAGTCCGATGAGAAATTTTGAGGTGGTATTCAAAGCTTGAGTGAAAAATGTCTAGGAGAAATCACGGTTTGAAATGAAAAATGGGGAAAATGAGGACTCGCGGGACTACTTTTTTGTCTCAGAGTTCCGCGATCGCAGTTTTAGGTTCAGTTATTTCCGAACCTGCTAAAAATAACCCCGCGATCACGGTGCCTAAATTTCAGATTTTTATGTCCACGAAATTGTCCAACAACTTCATGCACTTACCCTTTATACATCTTGTATTATCAGCGACATCTGGTACGGGACAACGAAATTGATGTAACAGACAGTGAAGGTTTTAGACCATATGTAGAATCTGTGAAGATCAGTTTATGAGTTTTTATGCAGACCAAGAAACCCAAATTGTAAACCAGAGTGCCCAAAGGTGCCCCAGTCCCTCTCCAGATGCTCCAGTTTATCTAGATCCTCCATATCCATCTTTTTTGGAGCTCTTGCACTGTCGTTCTTGCTTTTAGATTTTCCAGTCAGCTCATCAACACAGTCTCATGAGCATATGTTATTCATCTGAGTTCTTTCCTATTCCTTCTTTCACATTAAGTATAGCATTTTTCTTTTCAGAGTCACTTAGATCATTTACATATTTTCTTTACTGTATTTATTTACTTTATTACAATTGTTCATAGCTTAGATTAACTATCCCCATACACTACATAGTTAGTCAATTTTAGTTAATCAACAATCTATAAAACCAGACTCTATAATCTTATCCAAGTCTTCCCAATATGTCCCCAAATGGGGGATTTTAAACTAGGCATGTGCATCTATAAAACATGATAACATTGTTATGTCAAACATTGCAGTCACAAGTTCCTTGGAAAATATATATATAACTATAATCTATATGTGGAAAATTTTTATTAAGTCAATGAAATGTTAACATTTTTTTCATATAAAATGTAAAGAGCATACCCTATTTGTTGGTAGTGTGTAATGATATACATTTCTTTAAAAATATGGATTATTTGAAACAAATGCAAATGACTTATATGAATATATTACCGATCTCTAACATGGGAAATTATTTGATAAAATGCATGATAAATTGTGGAAGGGGACTTTTTGAATATCATCTCTTGTATGATGGGAAAAAACTTAGCTTCTCTATCTATAGAAGAATTTATTAAAAATGAAAAAAGGAAAATGTATTCCTTCACTAAAATATCATTCCAACATATTTATCGTGAAGGAAATAGATTGGACGATATATTTGCTAACAAAGGTGTGAAGGCTATAAACTTTAACGTGGTTGAAGAATCAACCAATCTTGAAGCTCAAATATTTCATATTATGAAAGGGGACTATGATCCCTATCCCATATCTCTATAATGATGAAAACTAAGGATGATGTGGATCACAGGATGACGTCTCTGGAAATGATAAATATTAGACTCGTGCCAAATATAACTTCTAATAACTCCAAAGATTGGATTGATAGGGATAATCCTTTTATCATCTTGAGCTACTCAAACATATTTTGTAAAAGTGGTTTTTTTCATAGATAGTGGGACAAAATTTTGTTGGGTCACAAGAGAAAGAAGTGTTACACCTGTAATATGGGAGGTGAACTTGTAAGAAAAAATCCATGCACAATTCCAAAAGTGTCCCAGGAAGCTTCTGAGCTATTGGAAAAGGCAGGTTTGATGATTTTTTTCAAAAATTTTGATGGTTTTGATGAAGATATGAGTGCTGAGGTGGATAAAAACTGGTATGAAGGCCATGTATGTGTCCATAGGTTTTCTTTCACTATATCCCTAAAGTTTATTGCTAGAGTGACTCGGATATCCCTGGAAGGAAGGTGCATTTTTAAACCCAATTCCGATTATAGCTTGGAGATCGACAACTTTATGCAAGGTAAAGGAACTCTTAAACAACTTCATAATGGATATGCTAGGGATGATTTTCCTTCACCATATGATGAAATTTCCCTATTATTGATGTCTTACATAACCCTGGAAGGGCGTTACAAGGTTGTTTATGGGTATCATTTCTTGATGTTTAATCACATAAGAAATTGAAGGCTTTACAAATTTACAAATTATTTTTATATCTCTCAAGCTAGATCTTTTGAGAAAGTTAGAAGAGGTACCTTTACTCATCCTTTACATTAAGGGCTTATTAAAGCTATGCTTAAGTTTAAAACTCCTCTCATGGGGAAAAATGAAATATTTGGGGCTAAACTGATTAATCATAGACATGACGATTTGGGGAAGAATAAAATTTCTGAAGCCAAGATTGATATCCCATGTATAGAGGATGTGGGGAAACCTGTGGCCAAAAGAACTAGGTCAAGTATGGAAAAAGAAAAATCTAAGAAAAATAGTAAGGAGAGTGGGGATTCGGGACTTCATGAGAACATAAATGTTAGCTTGGATTGTGGAGACAAAAGAGATGAAAATGAGAAACAATTTAACAATGGCAGTGGGCAAGAGGATTGTGAAGAGGTTAATGGAAACACCGAGGGTCGGACTTCCCAGAATATGGAAGAAGATATTGCAAACCTACATGATCTTAAAGTGGCACAGAAGAATTTGTTTACTGCCTAGGACTCGGTGGTTAAATCAAATGTTTTCTTGAAAGAGTTTGAACACTACAGACTTAAAAAAGACATCAACATAAAAAAAATTAGCATGTTGACCATAGATTCGAGGGAGCTTCAAGAGAAGGTTGAAAAACTCAATGTCATAGTCTTCAGTGACCAATTAAAGAATGCAAATGAGAGATTTATTTCCATGGAGCAAGAAATGTTGAAGATGTAGGAGATCATTTTATAGATTATGGATGTCCACATTCTCAATTTTAAGAGCACCATACACCATCTAAAATGCTTGGCTAAAATGATCAATTCCGTGGAAATTGCTAAGAAAATGAAAAAGGAAGGAGCTGGGCCTAATGTTGGGATCACTGAACCTAACTTTCAATACTGAAATACCACCATTGCCAGCTTGGTAAAGGAGTAGGAAAAATGCATGAACACAGTGGGAGATATAATAAAATAATGAATGGTTGTTTATTATTTATTTCTTGGTGGCAAGGAACCCTTTTTGTTTTATTGTTAGTTTTCATGCCTTTGCTATTAGTTTGGTCTAGATGGACTGTTAGTTTGGTTAGTATGGACACTAGTTTTTATATGCTTTTGATATATTGGGGCTCAAATGGTTATACCCCTGGCCTCATTTTTTGTGTTCTAGATCTTCATATTTTGTACGGGCTATGTTCCCTCAACCCTTTTTTACCTCTAATAAAAAAATTGGTTTTCACAAATTGTAATATCATTTTTGGATAGGCACATGACATGAAAATTCAAATATGTTCTGACATAAAAAACAGATTACAAAAATATTTTTTTACCCATTAGCTAATTTACTTTTGAGAAACTTTCGAATAATAGCCACAATAATTCTTGGTGGCATGTGCCTATAGGCACCATTTTCCCTTTATAAAAAATGAAAAAAGGAAAAGGCTTTCATATGGAAAGTTTGATATTACAGTTTTGAAGTTAACATGGTTTATGATTTAGAGGTGTTTTTCGAGGTGGAATGAAGAGACAAATGCAAAAAAACTGGTTTTTCCTAATTCTTAAGAACATATTTCATATCATTGCAAATAATTTACACATATAAATACAAATAAAATGTAGCAAAAAAATGAAAAAGATAAATATTGATTGAAATAAAGTACCATACAAATGAATGGTTTTATCATTATATCTAACTTAAAATAATTTTAAGTCACAAATAAAGTAACTATTTGTGTCAGAATTAAGTAGCCAAAACACTTCAGATATATGCAGATATGGAATTTTTTGCTGCGCGGAACTGTATTAGATACAACAGTACATGCAATATATAAAAAAATTAAAAATATAAATTTTACATTGATAAATAGAACTAACCATGCAGTATAATATAGTAACTCCAAATACCGGGACTTGTAAGTTTATTTTGAAATTCTATTATTGACAAAAACATTTTAAAAAGTGACAGGGAATATCAAATCGTAGTAACAACAGTTTTAGGAGTGTGAACAAATTCTCATATGTAAGAGTGCATCAACATCGGGCATCACTTCATTTCTGGAGGAAAGTTAATGCTTACCTACCACACCACAGACACAGATAAAGTCTTTGGTTCAAATCATGTTTGGAGGCTATAAAAGTGTGTTGCAAAAGGTAAGGTTTGGAGGATCTCGACAGGCAATATTTGGTCTAGGCCACTCGACCTTAACACATGCACTATGGATTTCTGTTACCAACTTACTCTTCATATTGAATGTTACATTGTGCCCTTTGATCCGTTTGTGTGTTTCATTGTAACTCTGCCAAGCTTTGCAATAGTTGATTTTATCATGTATTTTGACTCTTGTCTCCCAATCATCAACTCCTAACCCCTATTTCTTGACCCTTGACTCCTAAACCTTGTTTCCTGACACATGTCTCTTGATCCTTGACTCCTAACCATTGAGTCCTGACCCTTAACTTATGAGCCCTATTTCCCAACTCTTGACTCCAGACCCTTGTTTCCTAAAACCTGTCTCACGACCCTTGAATCTTGACTCTCAACTATATTAGCAATCTCCTACCCTTCACCATTCCAATTTTCTTGTTTTTTACCTCCGATCCATTCTACATTAACTGAGAGGATTTTACTGACATGTCAAGTTGTGCCCCCCTCCATAGATCCCCTGCTTACTTGCCTTGTTCGCTGGTCAACCTGAAATTTTATTTATTAAATAGATTGGGGAGTTAGAACTATGACAGAAAAATAATATTGAGCAAAAAATTATCATGTTTAAGAGGAAAGGCAAGGTCTAATACAATATACAACAGTAGATTCAATTGATGATGATTAATAAAATATGAATATAGAAAAAGGTTGCACTTATTTAATGCTTCATACTTTATAGAAGAGATGGAAAAATATTTAAATCCAAGAAAGATAGGACAAAAAATGATTTCAATGTATCTCCTTTTTCCAAATGACTCTGCATACACTCGGTCTAAATATTCAAAACCCAAAAATCCAAGAATGATGGAAAAAACAATGCCAACACAATAGAAAAATAAGAAACATAGCAGAGATAAACCACAAATAGTTAAGGACATGTTGATCATGCCCCTACTCTATTCTACGAGGATCTCTATGGCTTCAATATGCCTGCATCTCGACAAGATTTTTATCTATGACTCAAATCAAGTTCTATTTGGTCTTTCTTGTGTGGTCAAATGTTTGAAATGGAAAGAATGTATATGTGGTTTGTGGAGTCAAACAACTTGGGGAAAATTTGTACTAGCATACAAAAGTGGGAAATGGGTGTGGGTCAATGTAAAGTAATATCGAGTAATAATAAAACACAAGATTTCATGAATTCAATGGGGCTCTAAAGAATACATCAAGATCAAAATATGAAAACTACTCCACTTAAACAAAGGGTTAAAACTCAAACCAAAAATGGAGCACACAATTAGGGGGCATATTACTATGTACCTTGGGATATAATATTATAATGTATATGGGTTGATGGAGATGCTGACATGTGGCACACATCCCCTTAATTATATGTATGGGTTCACATGGGATATAATGTTATGATGTATATGTATTGATGGAGATGCCGACATGTGGCACACATCCCCTTATCTTATTATATCATTCATTTATGATTTATTATGCTTAGGATGTCGGCCTCAGTATTGGCCATAGGTTAGAATGGTATATATAGGGGTTAGAAGGTTGTAGTTAAGGATCATATTGAGTATTGGAGTGTTATTGTATGGTTTGGAGGTTACCCCCCTCGAAGTGGTATTGGAGGTTGCCCCCTCGAAGTGGAGAAGCTATTATATGAGCATATTGTCATCATTTATCTATATTTTGGTGTTCTCTCATGTTATTCTGCTGTATATGTTATGATTTATACAAGTAATATCCTTACAAGTGGCATCAGAGCAGTGATCTGGGCAATTTGTGGGATGAAACCCTAATGTTGGTGATTCGTCTATATCTGAAGACTGACTTGGAATTTTTTATATGTTTTTTTTGGGGATTTGATACATAGTTCAAGTGATCTTCCCTCCAAATTTCATAGTTTTTGGAGCTGTTTTGCAAAAGTTGTCCGATTTGGGGTTGAAACCCTAATTTTATGGTTTCATCTATATCTTTTGAAAAAGATGAATTAGGAAATAAATGTTTTTGGGTTGATGATATGATATTCAAAGGTGATACCAACTGATATTTTTAAAAAATTTTGAGTCTATTTTGTTCAGAGTTATTTCATTTTTATTTTTTATCACTATTTTGCTCCATAGGCCGTAATTTGAGGAATTTTCCTAAATTTCTTACATTTTCGGAAACCTCTCAAAAATTAAATTGGTGTTTATGTTCTGTGATTTCTGATTTTTGATAGACCTTTAGCTGAAAGGGTTAGAAAAAGTTTTGATCAAAAGGGTCTATTCCTAAAACCATAGTTTTGTGGATCACGGGGATGGTAGCTTTTTTTTGGAGATGGCAGGATTGATGCTAGAGAATGGTGGAAAAAATTTAGGGATAAATTCTATAACCATCAGATTCTGTTTATTCAGTGTAGGAGTAGCAAATACTCTTCCATTGAATGGTACATTGGCCCATTTGATCCATTTGGTGTTTCATTGTAACTCTGCCAAGCTTTGCAATAGTCGATTTTATCATGTATTTTGACTCTTGTCTCCCGATCATCGACTCCCAACCCCTATTTCTTGACCCTTGACTCCTAAACCTTGTTTCCTGACACATGTCTCTTGATCCTTGACTCTTGACCATTGAGTCCTGACCCTTAACTTCTGAGCCCTATTTCCCAACTCTTGACTCCAGACCCTTGTTTCCTAAAACCTGTCTCGCGACCCTTGACTCTCGACTCTCAACTGTATTAGCAATCTCCTACCCTTCACCATTCCAATTTTCTTGTTTTTTACCTCCGATTCATTCTACATTAACTGAGAGGATTTTCCTGACATGTCAAGTTGTGCCCCCCTCCATAGATCCCCTGCGTACCTGCCTTGTTCGCTGGTCAACCTGACATTTTATTTATTAAATAGATTGGGGAGTTAGAACTATGACAGAATAATAATATTGAGCAAAAAATTAGCATGTTTAAGAGGAAAGGCAAGGTCTAATACAATATACAACAGTAGATTCAATTGATGATGATTAATAAAATATGAGTATAGAAAAAGGTTGCACTTATTTAATGCTTCATACTTTATAGAAGAGATGGAAAAATATTTAAATCCAAGAAATATAGGACAACAAATGATTTCAATGTATCTCCTTTTTCCAAATGACTTTGCATACACTCGGTCTAAATATTCAAAACCCACAAATCCAAGAATGATGGAAAAAACAATGCCAACACAATGGAAAAATAAGAAACATAACAGAGATAAACCACAAATAGTTAAGGACGTGTTGATCATGCCCCTACTCTATTCTACGAGGATCTCTATGGCTTCAATATGCCTACATCTCGACAAGATTTTTATCTATGACTCAAATCAGTTCTATTTGGTCTTTCTTGTGTGGTCAAATGTTTGAAATGGAAAGAATGTATATGCGGTTTGTGGAGTCAAACAACTTGGGGAAAAATTGTACTAGCATACAAAAGTGGGAAATGGGTGTGGGTCAATGTAAAGTAATATCGAGTAATAATAAAACACAAGATTTCATGAATAAAATGGGGCTCTAAAGAATACATCAAGATCAAAATATGAAAACTACTCCACTTAAACAAAGGGCTAAAACTCAAACCAAAAATGGAGCACACAATTAGGGGGCATATTGCTATGTACCTTGAGATATAATATTATAATGTATATGGGTTGATGGAGATGCCGACATGTGGCACACATCCCCTTAGTTATATGTATGGGTTCACATGGGATATAATGTTATGATGTATATGTATTGATGGAGATGCCGACATGTGGCACACATCCCCTTATCTTATTATATCATTCATTTATGATTTATTATGCTTAGGAGGTCGGCCTCAGTATTGGCCATAGGTTAGAATGGTATATATAGGGGTTAGAAGGTTGTAGTTAAGGATCATATTGAGTATTGGAGTGTTATTGTATGGTTTGGAGGTTACCCCCTCGAAGTGGTATTGGAGGTTGCCCCCTCGAAGTGGAAAAGCTATTATATGAGCATATTGTCATCATTTATCTATATTTTGGTGTTCTCTCATATTATTCTGCTGTATATGTTCTGATTTATACAAGTAATATCCTTACAAGTGGCATCAGAGCAGTGATCCGAGTAATTTGTGGGATGAAACCCTAATGTTGGTGATTCGTCTATATCTGAAGATCGACTTGGAATTTTTTAGATATTTTTTGTGGGGAGTTGATACATAGTTCAAGTGATCTTCCCTCCAAATTTCAGAGTTTTTGGAGCTGTTTTACAAAAGTTGTGTCCGTTTTAGGGTTGAAACCCTAATTTTATGGTTTCATCTATATCTTCTGAATAACGATGAATTAGGAAATAAATGTTTTTGGGTTGATGATATGATATTCAAAGGTGATACCACTGATATTTAAAAAATTTTGAGTCTATTTTGTCAGAGTTATTTCATTTTTATTGTTTATCACTATTTTGCTCCATAGGCCGTAATTTGAGGAATTTTCCTAAATTTCTTACATTTTCGGAAACCTCTCAAAAATTAAATTGGTGTTTATGTTCTGTGATTTCTGATTTTTGATAGACCTTTAGCCGAAAGGGTTAGAATTTTTTTTGATCAAAAGGGTCTATTCCTAAAACCCTAGTTTTGTGGATCATGGGGATGGTAGCTTTTTTTTGGAGATGGCAGGATTGATGCTAGAGAATGGTGGAACAAATTTAGGGATAAATTCTATAAACCATCAGATATCTGGTTATTCAAGTTGTGGATTAGTGGCCCTGCACAGATTTGCTTTTCTGAGTTAGAAAAGGAAAAGTCTAATTGGTCTTTGCAGGAACTGGAACAAGTTTTCATGGATAGATGGGCAACAAAAGAAGAAGAAGATGAAGCAGAAGAAGAAGAAGAAGAAGAAAAGAAAAAGAAGAAGAAGTAGAAGAAGAAGAATCAGAAGCAGAAGCAACATCTGAAGAAGAAGAAGAAGAAGAAGAATATGTTGATGATGAAGCTGCTACACACGATAGGATTTCATATGGGTGGTTGGATGATCGAGCTTGGTGACAAGTGTGCAATAATTTAAAGCACACTCATTATATGGCTTCTTCTTATGTTTCGGGGATGAAACATGTCAAAGAGGGATGTGTGCAAGAGTTGATGAATACTCAATATGATGAATATAAAGATAAAAGAGTGGAAGAATTATACAGCCCTACTTCCACTTCTCTTACATGGTCATCCTATTTATATGTGCAAGATTTGATGAATGTGAAAAATAGAATGGAATGCATGGAATCCTAGGAGCAAGAGAAAAATTTCAAGATCCAAGAGGTTGTAACAACAAACCATAATCTTGCAGAAGATAACTAAGTGTTAAGAGAGCAAGTGAAAACTTCAAGCGACATTAAAAATAGGAAAACATGAATGGAAAAAAATGAAAAATGATAATGAAAGGGTGAAAACAACCTATCAGGACATGTTAGCATCGAAAAAATTGGGTATGAGTGCAACAAACCTAAAAAAATAGAAATAAAATATCATACGGATCAAGGAACAAAGTCTCACTGCTTTTTGGATGAGGAATGTTCTAAAAATAAAAAATTTAAATGTAAATAAAACCAAGTCATGGTCTCATATTGTTAAGGGTCCGTCGAATAAGGACAACGAGGTAGGTGCAAATTTGGGTAGAATGCAAGAAAGAGCACATAGAGAAAGGAAGGAGAGGATAAAAACTCTAATTATCAAATGGGTAAAATAGTATGACAAGAATGAAAATAAATTAGTTTTGGCAAGTGAAGTTTTAAGAGACAAACTACAATGGTAAGGACCAATCATGAAAGCAAGGAGATTTGGAAAGGTAGATGAAGAAAGGGATAGACCTATCAAAGTGGTCATGAGGAGATTAGAAGACAAGTAATAACTTTTGGGTAAGAAGGAACTCTTGAGGGGATCAAATTTATTTTTAGATGATGATTTAACTTCAACTCAATTGGAGGACAAAAGGAGATAATTAACTAAAGTAAGAGAAGTAAGAGACGAAGGTAAAAGAGCAAGTTTGTACAATGGAAAAACTATTATTAGAAAGATAATGTCACAATACTCTTCCCAAACTGATGACAGTAAGAGAACAACAAAATTAATGTCAACAAGAAATGAGTTAGGCCAATTGTGGACTTAAAGTTATGAGAACCTTGCTTTGAGTTCTCAAAACCACAATAAATAGGAATAAGGGCCCTTTCAGGTATCGTTAAAACTTGCATGTTGGAATTTTAAAGGTTATCCTTGGAGAAGAGGACCTGAGTTAGGGCCTGTACCAGAAGGAAGATTTGTAATTTGGCTTACGGAAACTCATGAACATGATGGTTGCAAGATTCCTTATTTTGAAGGATATAGGAAGTTTGCAGTTTGGAATGAGGTAGCTAGTGTTGGGAAAGGTTTTGGAGGTATAATGGTTTTAGTTAGAGAAGTGGAGGGTAAGAATATTCAACAGGTAAAAGAGGGCACAAAAAAGTAGTTCATTTGGGTTAGAATATAAAAAATATGAGTAACATTAGAATAGTTGTTTGTTACTTTGCACCTCAGGTCTCAAAAACATACAAAAGAGGTGGGCTAGATGGGAAAGACCCTTATATAGCCCTAAAGAAAGATATTTAAGAGCTTTCACAACAAGGAGAAGTTCTTCTTTTATGTGATTTCAATGCAAGGACTAAAAATGAGCAAGCTTACACTTGGTGTAGCAAGGAGAACCATAATCCGCTATGGCTCATGAAAAAAAATAATCAGCAGTGGGCAAGATGGTTGGAAGAAAACCGGGACATCAATCATATTGGTGAAGAATTATTAACTCTATGTGTCATGTTTGATCTAATTATTTGTAATGATATGGAAAGATGAAATGAATAGGGCAAGTGTTGTTGCAAATGCAATTTTCTCGCAAAGTCTAATCGATAGGAAAAAATAAGTGGACATTGATGATTCTATCAGGGACCTAAAGTCAGATCATAATCTAATTTCCATAGTGTTAGATTGGTCGAGCAAGAATCAGCTCATAAGGAAAGAACTATCTCAACATCTACCAAAAAGGAAGGATCCTTGTAACACAAGCAAATAGTGATATCTTCATAATGGTGTTGATTCATTTGATGCAAGAGGGGGAAGTAAGATCACAAGGCCTTAAAATATATAAGTTAATAAACATCATTAAAAATTCACAAGTTGTAAAAGAATAAAAAATAAGAAGAAGCAAAAAAATTATTTTCCGGTTAATAGATGGTTTGATGAGGATTGTAAAGCGGGAGGGATATTAAAAAGAAACAGGAAAAGAGAAGTTGAGCAAAAAGTTGTATAAACAGATCATAAAGAAGAAAAAAATGAGTTTATGATCATAAGGAGGGAAAAGCTTATACACTTAGGGAAACATAACCCAAAATTATTTCAGAATTAGCTTAAATCAAATTAAAAAAATGCAGATGACAACAATATCACATCTAATCAGTGGTTTGAGTTTGCAAAACAAATTTACGAATACAATCCAGAATTTGAAGGCCCCCTTTTGATCAACATGACA
This sequence comes from Taxus chinensis, assembly GCA_019776745.2. NCBI lineage: Eukaryota > Viridiplantae > Streptophyta > Pinopsida > Cupressales > Taxaceae > Taxus > Taxus chinensis. Next base: position 531,127,473 of record CM034155.1, on the reverse strand, counting down.
ACAAAAAATTTTACCGTACAAGAAGTGGAAGAGGGTATTATGAAATTGGGTATTGGAAAAGCTAAAGAATTGGATGAATTTCAGGTAGAATATTTAATACAGGGAAAATAATTTCTCCCTCCTCACATTGTCGACATATTCAACAACATCAATCAACAGGGTTTTCCTGGAGATTATACTACTAGTCTTGCGATACCTATTTTTAAGAGTGGAGATGTTAAAAATCCTTCTAATTATATGACCATCATGATCAACCCTTTGTTTGCAAATTTTTTTGGGAGCATGGTGGAATGCAGAATCAACAAGTGGGCAGAAGAAGAAGGCAAGAGAGAAAAAGGGAAAGAAGGATTCAGACCTGAGTATTCAACAATAGATCATGGTATCACTTTAAGGAACATTATTGAAAATTTTTGGGCTTATAAAGAGGAAGCTTTCTGATATTTTTTTGACTTCAAGAAGGCTTTTGAAACAATTCCTAGGAATAATCTATGGGACAGAATGAAGGATATTGGTATTCAAACACATCACACAACAATTGTTCATAGACTTTATGAAAAGGTATGAGTAAAAATTAGAACTCACACTAGTATCTCAAAAAGTTTCAAGCGTGATATCGGGGTTAAACAAGGATTCCCATTATTGCCTACTTTATTTGTCATATATATCGAAAAACTCTAGAAAGGTTAAATATGCAGAGTGAAGATGGTGTTCCCCTAGGAGAGTATGATATATGAATTATCCTATATGTTGATGATCTTATCTTGATTTAGAGCTCCACTCAAGGCCTTCAAAAGCATTTATATGTGTTTTGAGAACTTTTGAAAAGAATTGGGTAATGGGTCGTTGGTATTTCCAATCATTTAACCAACAGATTCTATTGTCGGTGTCGTTCTCAAACTAGTGTTGTGTCCTAAGCTGTATGCAATGAATTTGGATGTAACATAGTTTTTGTGGTGATTCTATTTGGGGGGTTTCAGTTGTTATTGATCTCTTGTTTCTCTTCTATGCTACGGAAAGTAAATGCACCTCTAAGATACTGAAATGAAAGACAAAATTTAGTAAATACATCTATTCTACTGAAACAACTTTGCTATAACAAAAATGCTTTCAAAGGAAACTATTAAATTGAATTGAAATACACACATGAATTGAAATGATCACATGAATTGGAATGAAAGAAAGGAAAGTTACTAAAAGACGGAAATACTACATTCAAATAATCATTCAAATCAAAATTATCATAAATAATGATCATGCATGAAATATCAACCCTCCATTCTCCCTCGGGTGAGTGGGACCTTGCTCTCTGTTGGGATTGAGGTACCTCAACACGAATGAATAATCAAAACAACATATATATTACATTGATTTGAATAAGTTCAGAACATGTTTCACCATAAAACTGTACAATAACTACCAATTGGTGTATAGAACTGTAATGAATACTATCAACTACTAACTATGAAATTTTTTCAAGAAAGTATCTTTATAGACATAATTAGTTATAGATCATGCCACAATGATAGGCCACAGTTTCAACTAAATAAAAACCTAATTAAAGTTAAACAAAACCTTGTAATATAGCTAAAAATAGGGCCCTTGTTTGTAGACAGCTATAGGAAAATCCTCTAGAATGACATGGTGGTGAGAGACTCGGTCTTCTTGACTATTACTTCCTCAAAATTGGCAAAGAATGCTCTTTATCAACCTGCACATGTCATCACATTAATCACAAAAGTAGTTAGTGGGAACTTCTATGGTCATTAGTTCACATGAGACAAGAACAAGAGAAATGCATCAATATAACTATCTAGAATATCCCCAATGCATTAATTAACATAATTAGGAGCTAATCAATAGTCATATGGATGATATAATAAGTCAATTTATGCACTTATCATCTCCCCTGAACTTTACCTTTTGCATGTCCTTATGCAAACTCATATTTTCCCTGCTCTTTGTCCAAGCTGTTGTGCCATATCATACTCCTCGAATTGGTCTGCATATTGATTTCTTATCCCCTTACACCCCTGAGTTTCCAGGATAACATATTCCCATGCTTTGAAACTATTGTGAGATTTAGCAGTTGTATTCTGACAAGTAGTCATGGGAATAAGAATAATGGGAGGTCTCACATGCATGCCAAACCACTCATTAATGTATTCTTTCGTACCCTTCTCTGCCAACTACCTAATGATTATAACAAGTGCATCTCCCCTCCCCATACTCCAGCTGAGGTTTTGTGAAGAGATCTCTTCCCTTATCTTCAATGGTAAGCTCAAAGTATCCCATCTTTTTTCACAAGCCTTCAGAGCTTCACCAAAATTCTACTGACAATAAATTTCAAAATCTTGAACATATTTGGCTAAAATATCTGAAGTATTATTTCCAATGCCAGCTTGATAATACAGAGACCTGAAATCCTTTTTCATTGAAACATCGTTGTGGTGGGTAGGTCGAATATAAAAACCAATGGTTCAGGTTGTTTGATTAAAAATTTCTATTTTCTCACCCCATATAATCTGGTTCCTAACCAATGACAGAAAATCCTTTAATTGAAACTCCCTCATAGAAAAATTGATGAAGAAGTCAGGGACATTTATAACCAACATTTTATGAAGATAAAATTCACCCATTAGATTTAATATTTCTGGAGTACTCTGTTTATAGATTTATAAAAAAAAATTGCCATCAGGAGCCTCATGGGAATCCCCACAACACATACTTTTCAATTTCCATGTATAAAACTATTCTTGAAGAAATAGACTGTAAATGGAAGAAGGTTTCCTAAAATCTAGAAGTTTGCAAGCTAGAGGACAAATAGACTCCACAATTGATTCCAATTTCTTTGTAGCACTTTATTATGACTTAACCTCTTCCTTAAGTTTCTTATTTCTTGGACCAATTCATTATTTCAAAGGGACAATTGGTCACAATGAGCAGAAAAATTATTCTATGCTTATAATCCAATATTAGTTTTCCTTTTTCAATCATCAACTTCAATTTTCAAGACAGTTATTTCCATAAATTTTTCAACAATTTACTGAACAAATTCATTTTGCATAGAAAAATTAGTATCTTCCATACCTTTGGATTCTTCTTCAAAGTATCAATTTAATTCTGATACTACTTCAAAACTACTTCTTCATGTGATTCTAGGTGACCAACCTCCATTACAGTAGTTTCTGGAGCTCCAGTCTACATTTTTTGTGCTACAGGTATTTCCAGAGCTACAGACACAGTTTTTAGAGCTTCGCCAATGTCTAACATATCAGTGTCAGGGCACTATTCTTTAGGAATAGTTGTCGTAAATTCATCATCCCTCAACTGTTCACCGGGAGTGGATAAAGTACCAACCTCATCAATCTCTTCCAAAATGGGGGCGGAACCCTCATTAAACAATGCAGGCTGAGAAACTTCAGGTCTCCTTGAGGTACAAGAACTTATTGGTATTAATGACATAACAGAATGGGATGGTAAGGTGTTCTTCCCCTTGGAAGCTTGTAGCACATAAAGTTGGTTGTCCTTAGTGGCAGATTATTCCATGGATTCATTTGAAGGTCGAGGATTCAACTTGAGCTTAGGATGAACATTGGGATATGGTTCCTTCTTGATTTTATTTTGTTTTGAACTCTCCCCTACACTCATTTTTTCTATCTTACTCTTAGGCCTATAAAAATCCCGATGTGCACATATTAACTAGATGAGGCCTGGGTGCTTCAAGGCAGCTCTATCACGTCCATTCTTATATTTTTGACCCACTTTTATGGAAACATCTGCAATATATTCTAGAAGATTGACCTTCATCTCAAGGTTTATCTGACCATTCTTCAAATGAGTAAGAAGTTTCAATGTGTCACCACTAAGCACCGATGGTTGACCATCATAGATAAACTATTTGTTAACCCATGTAGTTACTTCCTTCCAGTGACCCGACAAACTATCCCACTTAATACCTTTTTGAGTACCATAGGAAGTAAGGATTATTTTTGGAAGATCTTCCCCTTCATTATGAAACAGTGGTATTAAATCCTTAAGTGGGTCATTAGTTACAAATTTGATCCCTACATCTAGGAGGCCCTATATGGTAGCAATAATGTGGTTGTTTATCTCAATTCTCTTACCTCTTATCCGGGAGTATGTGGCCTCAAAATTTATCAGGAATTCATCAACTAAATATTCATCAAAACCCTCAAATTTTCGGATAAAGTCTAACCAACCTAAGTCATGGAATACTTGGGAGATGACAACGTTTCGTAGAAGAGGCTCTGGAGACTCTGGTTATGACTTCTTCTCCTGCCCCATAACTTAAATAAGTCTGGATGGAATTATAGAAAAATAGAGAAGGTTTATGCGAAGAAAACAAAAAAATTGCATGAAATAGTGGTAGTGGAAGTTTGAACTATATTTTGAGCTCAAAATAGCATTGATTCGACGTAAAAACATCGATGAAAAAGTGTGATAGTACTTAATTAGGAGATAAGGATTCAATTCTTCACATGGCTCCTATATGATCATCATGAATGTGTATGCCACCTGTCTTTCTTAGAAAAATGTGACACATACCGTTTAATTTCCCACTAATACTCATTATCTCCCACTTCACTTCATGAGATTTGATTTGACATCTGGAATAAATGCATTGAAAATGGGACTTTTATTTTTTCATTTTTAAATAAATGCAATGGGGGTTTCTAAAGAGTTAATATCCGTAGCAAGGGATGAATACACGCCACCTTGTCATCTCAACTCTCCTTTGACCATTAGCACTCCACATCCTGTATTTGAAGAATAATTGTGATTAATACACATTTTAATAATTTACATCCTTAACCTTTATTAAAAGCATGAAATAAAATAAGACAAAATATGATCTAGGGGGAAGAGGATCAAAACTATGATATTCTTCCTTTATTTGAATTCAAAACAAACTATTCATGGCATGAAGAGCTACAGTCTTCCATTAAATTAATTTTTTCCATAACAATATGTCTTTAGTGAAAGTCTCTTTATACTGGGGTGGTTGATACATTCTAAATAAATGACCATTCACTAGAAAGGTTCTTATGTCACCATTGATAGGTAAAAGTCTCACAGATCCATTATCATTAACTTTTTCAATTTGATAGGGTCCTAACCATCTTGTCCTCAACTTTCCTTTGAATTGTTGATCCTTTGAGTCAAACAATAAGACCCGTTCTACTTCAATGAACTTATTGTTTTAGATATGAGGGTCATGCCAAGATTTTCTCTGATGTTGGAGGATTTTTGTTTGTTGTTATGCCTCCATCCGTATTTCATCAAGTTCATTCAACTGCAACACTCTCTCACGTTGAGCTTCATCCAGTTCAATTCCAATCTTCAAAGCTATCCTCCAAGTTTGTAATTCAAATTCTACATGAAGCAATGGCTTTTTCTCGTATACCAATTCATATGGGGAAAAACCAGTGGTGATTTTTCAAGTGGTATTGTATGCCCAAACTTCTTCAGGCAACCTTGGCACCTAATTTTGCATGCATGCATTGACAAATATAGTTAAGATATTCTCCAGCTCTCTGTTTGTGACTTCCACCTACCCATTGGATTGGGGGTGGTATGGTGATGATTTTCTATGCTTGATTTGGTATATCTTTAGGGAAGGCCTCAATCATGTTGGACACAATTTGAGGGCTTTGATTAGATATAATTTCTCTTGGAGCTCCAAACCTTAACATAATCTGATTGTACAAAAATTCAGCTACAACATCCTCGTTGGTAGTTGCCAATGATTGAACCTGGACCCAATTTGTAACATAGTGCACACTAGAAATTACTCTTTTCTATAGGATGGGGGATCAAAAGTTCCAACAAAATCAATTACCCACTTCTCAAATGGCCTTAAGACTAGTTGGAGATTGAGGGGAATTTCTGTAGACAACACAGGCTTCCCCATGCGCTGACATACATCACATTTCCATACATACTTCTTGACAAATTTGTGGAGAGAGGGCCAGTACTCCAAGGACCTTGTGAATTTTCCTCTTGACTGAGTAATGTCCTCCTTCAGGCTCATCATGACAAGCCCACAGTATATCATACACCTCAACCTCTCGAACAGACTTGCGGAGAACCATGTCAAGACAACATTTAAATAGAATTCCATCACACCACTTGTATGAATGCTCGTTTTTTTTACTAATCTTCTATGTTCTTTATTGGTAAAGTAAGTTGGAAACTTCCCTGTAGTGCGGTAGTTGGCAAGATCAGAAAACCATGGAGGATGTGCTGAGACTGCAAACAAGTGTTTGTATAGAAATTGATCTTGGAATGTCTCCTCTTCTCCTGAAACATTCAATCTGGAAAGAAAGTTAGCAACAATATTGGCCTTTCCAGGCTTATCAATAATATTCATGTTAAATTCTTGCAAAATAAGTAACCACCTAATAATTATGTCCCCTATTATTTTTTTATTCATCAAATAGCTTATGGATGAATGATTAGTATACACAAAGAATTTATATCCAGTAATATATTGTCTAGATTTATCCAAAGAGTAAACAACAACTAGAAATTACTTTTCCGTCGTGGTGTAGTTATTCTCTGTGGGGTTAGGTTTTTACTCATAAAATAGATGGCATACATCTGGTCTTCTTCATTGTTTTGTCCAAGAACAACTCCCATTGCTATGTTAGAAGCATCAGTGGGGATATGAAAAGGCTGTCCCCAATTAGGTCCTCCCAAAATCAGGGCAATGGTCAATTTCTCTTTGATAATTTCAAAATATTTTTGAAACTAAGGATTCCATTCAAAAGCACAGTCCTTGGAAAGAAATGTAAACATTGGTGTAACTATTTTACTAAAATCTTGGATAAATCGTTCCTTTCCTATCTCAACAATTACTTGTTTAGTATCTCTCAGAATAAAAAGTTTTGTGTCAACAATAAAATAGTTCAAGGGACAAGAATGAGGTTGTATCATGTGAAGAATAGTCACGTTTTCAAGGGATACAACCTTGGCTAGAGGGAAATGAAAGTCAGTGGCTGTATGTTCCTCATGGTAATCATAAATCTCTTCACAATTTTCAATGGAAATGTCACTTACCAGGGTGATGTTATCCACTAAGTTCAAAACAGTCATTTCCATAGCCATATTTTGGATTTTCGTAGCCATAGCTATTGTTTCCATAGCCACAGTATCGTCTCTATTAGACATTGAGTATTGATCTAAAATTTCTTCCAGATGATTTTTCACTGGAATGGTGGCCAGATAAGAAGAACTCATGTTATTAGTATTTGAAAAATATACCCACACACATTCATAAACATCCACATGAGGCTGGGTAGGATAATAAAGGGAAAAATTCTTTTCTTTTTTCCCATTTGAAATGGTCATTTTTCTTGACCTACAGTCAATGTACGCAACAATAATAGCTAACCAAGGTCTTCCTAAGATGACTGGGTATCCTAACTTCCGGGCTTTAGGCTGTAAGACCATGAAATCTACAGGATACTCCCTAGATTCAACAATGATGAAGACATCCTCAATTACTCCATTCGGTATAACAATATATTGATATGCCAATTGGAGGATAGTACTGGTTGGCTACAATCTTGTCAATGACAATAAATTAAACATATATGTTGTTATGACATTGATTGCAGCACCAAGATCAATGAGAATGTTAGATATTGACTAACCATTCGTATAAATAGTAATGACCGGACTCCCAAGATCCCCATATTTTGGTGAAAGAAGTTTTCCAGCCACAAAATCAGCCAGATTACCTACTACTTTGATTGTTTTTGGGTATTTCCTCTTCCTTCGCGGTGTCTTTAAGCAATGGTTTCTAATGGAATGGTTTAATTAAGGAATTTCCCTTATTACTCTTAGAAGCGAGACCTCAATGTTCATCTTTTTCAACTCTTGAACCAATGTTGTTTCTTCATCATTCTATACTTCTTTTAATCTCTCTAGAAAAGGAGCAACATGCATATTCTTATCTTCATCCTGATTGTTCCTAGTGGCTCACATTTGTGGAATATGTCCAATTTCTTCATTTTCGTCGGGTATCCTCTCATTTTCCTCCAGTTACCTCTCATTTTCCTTAGGTATTTATTTTATAACTATGGGATGATTTTTTATTGTTCTTCCACACCTTGGCTATACATTATTAATGACATTCAATTGCGTTATCTCACCCTGTCCTGCTTCATTAATTGAAGTTGTTTATTAATTTCTAGGGTTTGAGACAAATTGGGATGGGAGTTGAGTTTGTGCGGAATTCCCTTGTTGATAATTTTATTTTGGTGGAGACATTAAAGCTTGTTGTTGTGTAAACCTCCTTGGCTAATTAGAATTATGTTGAGGTGCCCATTGTTGATTTTTCCAAGGTGGTGTATTGGTTGGTGGTGCCCAACCTTGCTAATTGTATGGAGGCACCCATGGTGGTGTCTATTCAAGTTGTCCCTAAGTTGGTGGAGGAGCATGATTGGGCCATGACATTAGATCCAGGGGTTCTGAGCAGGTATAGGGGCATAAGTAGAATGGTTATTTTATCTCTGCATGAATTTTACCTCTGTATTTGATTGAGTTATGACATTTAATATTTATTTGAGATGAAGTAGGAGGGTATGATGATTGGTATCATGATTATGAACATCAAAAATTAGGCACATGGTTGTGATATCTAAAGGACATTCCTTACAAGGATGCCTTTTCTTGCATCTAGGACAATATAGATCTAAAGGTTCCTTTGCAGCAATGTTCTTGGCTTTCATCCCATCTATGGTTGAAATTAACTGTGACAAGATGTTTGTTTTCATGTTAGCCATTTCTTCTAGAATTCATGAGGTACCTAGGGCATTCTTTAATGTTTTCCTTCACTTTATACCTCCCTGTGTTCTAGAGTAACTCCTACACAACTCAACAATCCGTGTCATGGTGAGTTTGTGCACATCACCTCCTCCAATGAGATGGAGGGAGTATTTCGTTTCTTTCTCAAGTCCTTTAAGGAAAACCATCTTAGTGATTTCTCAATTCAACTCATAACCACTCCTTCTATGGACGAAGAGGAATATGTCTAAATAATATTCTAGATTTCCATCTTCTTTTTTATTTATCTGAAAGAAATTCTCCCTCATATCTCTCCCCCTACAGTAGTCTTGGTATTTTTCCAAAAATGAATTTTCCATCTATACCCATGTACGAATAGAATTAAAGGGAAATCCCATAAACCAACTCATGGCAGAGTCTTTGAGGGTGGAAGGAAAAAGTTTGAATTTTTGGTTATCAGTTTTGTAGTCATATGTTTGGAAAAGGACTTTGAATTCAAAAAAGAATTGGTCTGTATCTTCTGTGGACATTCCCAAAAATATATGAGGATGGATGGAAAAATTTTTCCATAGGTGCATCCTCATCCTCATCTAAGACAATGGGATAAGTAAATTCCTACCTAAGGGTTGATCCTCATCATTTACATTGTCTCCCATCTCGGAAAGTTTCTCAGGTTCTAAATAAGATGATGCAAATTGTTTAGTATCACTCATGGGCGTTATATTAGATTCAATGTCACTTTTAGTGTTCCCTATTCATGATATGTTTGGAGATATTATTTGAATATTACGAGGTATAAATCTCCCTTGAGCGTCCCGTGGCCTGTGCATCAATATTTCTCGTGTAAACAAGGCTTAGGACTCTCACTGGTTTTATAGCTTAACTTAACTAACACCCATATCAAATAAGATGAATAGAATGACATGTTATGCTTATGGTGTCCCCAAAAAATATGCCAAAAATGATGGGTCATTGTTATTTCCAATCATTTAACCAACCGATTCAATTGTCGGTGTCATTCTCAAACCAGGGTTGTGTCCTAGGCTATATGCAATGAAGTTGGATGCAACACAATTATTGTGGTGATTCTCTTTTGGGGGGTTTCAGTTGTTATTCCTCTTTTGTTTCTCTTATATGCTACGGAAAGTAAATTCAACTCTACACTACATAAATGAAAGACAAAATTCAGGGAATACATCTATTCTACTGAAACAACGTTGTTGTAGTAAAAATGCTTTCTAAGGAAACTATTTAACTGAATTGAAATACACACATGAATTGAAATGCTTACATGAATTGAAATGACAGAAAGGAAATTTACTAAATCAAGGAAATACTACATTTAAATAATCATTCAAATCAAATTACTGGAACTTAAACTTATCATAAAGAATTATCATACACGAAATATCAACCCTCCAATCTCCTCGGGTGAGTGGGCCCTTTCTCTCCTTCGGGATTGAGGTACTGTAACACCAATGAATACTCCAAACAACATATAGATTATATTGCTTCAAATAAGTTCAAAACATGTTTCACCATAAAACTGTAAAATAATTACCAACTGGTGTATAGAAATGTACTGAAGACTATCAACTACTAACTATGAAACAATATCAAGAAGGTTTCTTTGTAGTCATTATTAGTTACAGATCATGCCAAAATGATAGGCCACTGATTCAACTAAATAAAAACCTAATTAAAGCTCAATGATATAGCTAAAAATAGGGCCCTCATTTATAGGTTGCTATAGGAAAATCCTCTAGAATGACACGGTGGTGAGAGACTCAGTCTTCTTGATTGTTACTTCCTTAAAATTGGAAAAGAATGCTCTTTATCAACCTGCACACGTCATCACATTACTCATAAAATAATTTAGTGGGAAATTCTACAGTAATTAGTTCACATGAGACAAGAGAAAGAGAAATGCATCAATATTATTAAGGATATAACTATCGAGAACATCCCCAATGAATTAACATAATTAGGAGCAAATCAATATTCATATGGATGATATAATATGTCAATTTATTCACTCATTGGTGGGGATGCAAGTTGACACCAATAAGACCAAGATTATGATCTTCTCCAATAGAAATAAAAGAACTCAATATGATTTCTATTTTGATGGAAAATGTTTACAGGAAGTAACAAAGTATAAATATCTTGGGGTAGACTTTAATAACAAGCTCAGTTGGGAGATTTGTAGCAAAAAGAGAACTTTAGAGGGGTTGAGAGATTTTTATGCTTTCCAAAACAAATGCAGAGAGGCGGAATTATGGGATTGGAAAACTATGCATACTTTGTTTGGGATAAATATTAGATAGATCATAACTCACAATCCTGTATTTATCTTTAATTTACCTAACTAGTTTAAAGCTAATTCACTTAAATGTATCATTGTATAAATGTACCTCAATCAACTATCTGATTTTACACAACTCATTAAATGAAATTGTTTAAGTCAATAACAATATAATTCCTTGCTGATACAAGAGAACTTTATTAATCTATATGTTTAAAAAAGAACTTTATTTCTCCCCAATATCCAAAAATTGAATACAAAATTTATATTTCCTTTCCAAAAATAATACAATAACTTTAGAGGCCATAATACTTCCAAAAACATTATACAGTGAAGCGTAAGCTTGATTTTACAATCAGTTAAGTAATAATTAAAAAATTTAGTTATAATCAACTAAGAATCAACATAACCAAGTTAAAATCATCTGCCATATAAAACTTAAATCATATCATCTGTAAAAATGTTACGCAACGGCTAGTTCAAAAGAACTGGCATGAAAAAATTCATCACTCTTATATTTATAATTTATAGCATCGAAATATTTCAATGAACATAGTCTAGTTATACTAGCATATTCAAAATCCCATTAAAGATCAATAAACTATTTCCCTTTTATTTCCTTTTCCTAATCTTCATAAATCATAAGAAAAAGAATGTATGGTTTTCAACTCAAAACCATTTAAAGCTTATAACATATTATAAAACAAATCATATGAATGAATTGCAAATTTCATAAACATATTAATTATGTTTCCTCATACAATCAGGGTTATAAAATAACAATGATGTAAGTATTATCTACTCACTAAACATTCATCATTATCTCAACCTTCATAACATATTATTTTTTTTTGTCAAAGATAACAAACAATCCAATCAACCAACATCCAAGGTTCTCATAATTGTTTTAAGAAGAAGAAAGTATAAAAACAATTAAGTCTTTTTTAATAATAATAATAACAATGATTATTCGGTAGTAATAATAATAAAATATTCCATCACAATACCTTAATATTATCAAACTACCTTAACCAAATCGAAATGGATCTATTCTATCCACAAGTGATAATAATAAAATACACCATCACAATAACTTAATATTATCAAACTACCTTAACCAAATCGAAACATATTTATTCTATCTGGAAGTGATAATAATAAAATATACCATCACAATACCTTAATATTATCAAACTACCTTAACCAAATCGAAACACATTTATTTTAACCCAAAGTAGTAAAAATACAAGCTTGATTTCCAAGACACAAGACGGTGAAGGAATGGACCAAGTCCAAGGTCAAATTTGAGTATCAACCATTCGGGATAAGCCCATAAAGTGTTCACAAACCGTATGCATCCATACCATGTGGGTTTGACTGCAACCCAAACCCAAATGACATTAACCATTATTTTGGATCAAGAAGGTTCAGAAAGAGTTGGGAATCGGGATAATAAAATATCATGAAGTATCGATCACGGAATGGTCGTTCTAATTGATTCGATTCTCGCAAACTCTTTCATGGTATCAGAGCAAGTTTGCAAACTCTTTGTTTTACTTGTGATATCTCCCTGAGTCATTTTTTGGCAAGTTCGATCTTCTTCATACCCTGTGAGCTGTGAGTCATGTTTTTTTCCTGTGGCTCGGGTGAGTCCTTCTCCTCCCTGGCTTGCATTTTTTTGTGCTTGGAGAAATCATCCTTGCTTTGTGTGACTCATTTTGTTTGGCTCTGCCCTGCGCCATTCGCCCTTACTAGCTCGCCCTCTGCCCTGAGCTCTACGTGGTTTCCCCTGGTACCCTTGGCTTCACCTCGCCCTACCTTGGATTTCCCTGCTACGGGCTCCATTCTCGACCGCGTGTTGAGTTATCTTGCTTGCCCCCACGAACCTGCGCCCAACAGCTCCTTCTTCCCTGTCTTCTCGCGCCCGAACGACCTCCACAAAGCTCGAGATCCTCCACAAATATCATCTTTGCTCTAGCGACCTCCACACAAATGGTAAGTTGTTATTTTTTCATTTATTTCATTCCAACAACCGTAGTTTGTAAAAATTTATTTTTGGTAAGTTTTTTTTTAATTTTCCTTTTGGTGGGATTTTTTTAAAAGTGGGCATTTAATTTTATTTAAGGCAAGGTTAACCAGAAATTTTAAATTGTAAGTGGGACACACTCTAATTTTATTTATTTTCAGAAGGAAAGTATTTAAATATTTAATTAGGGTTTAATTTTAATTAGATCTTAATTACCGTTTCTCTATTAATCGTAATTAATTAGATCTAATTATATTAAATCTAGTTTTATTAATTACGAATCCCATTTACAATTAGTACATCATTTAAAATCATCTTTAACAATAATGTTAAATTGTCATTTTTTTTCTTTCCTATATCTTTAAACTTAGCCAAATTGGACGTTTCTAAACGATAATTTTTTTAGGCGTTATTGTCGATTTTTTTTACTAATCATGCGCTCAAGTGTGCAGTGACACTCTGAGCACTCCTTGTCTTCCGCGTGCCTTTCCGGTGTTCTGAAGATCATCCGAAATCATTCTGAGTTCATCTAAACTTGTATTTTCCCCTTATTATTGCTTGCAACGAGGGAGCACGTTTGCAACCATTTTTGCAGCAAGGGAGTATCCTTTGCGACGTGAGACACTCTTTCTCACAACCAAGATTTACTTTCGCCTCCTTTCTTGTCTTTTGCTTTGTGCTTGTTTATGGTGTCTTCCTTTGCTACGCTCCATGAAACACTGTTGTGGTCTCCTCTCTTGCGCATTATTATGCTAATTGCAAGTCGAGTTACCAAGTGTTTCTAACCACATGCACGGACTCGATTGTAATCAACACACTAAACTATAAAGTGTCGAAAACAGAGGGGGTTGTTATATTATCCTGGGTGGTTGTGTTTCTCTTCTGCATTTCTTTCTCTCTCTCTCTTCACTATGGATGCACTTTCAATTCCTTTGCTTACGTCATTCAAATTGTTCGAATGAAGATCGAAAATGATTATGAAACTAAGGGGTAAAGGGTTATATCAAATCACCATGGGAACTGAGACTGAACCAGATGACGACCCTGAAAAATCTAAGTGGTTAAACCGTAGTGATGAAGCTTTAGGTATTCTTTGCATGTTTGTTTCTCCTGACTTGCTCTTCCACATTGAGGTGTCTGAAACACCTAAATATGCATGGAAAACGCTAGATGAAATGTTTGGACAACAAGATGACATGAGAGTGCATGATTTGGAAAACAAACTACTAGGGTTAAATCCTAGTGACTTTGAAAACCTACAAGCTTTCTTCTCGAAATTTATCCACATTAGATTGTTGTTAAAGGGATATCAAGTAGAGAAGAAATATTCTCAACTAATCTTGTCGATTCTCTGTAAGCTAGGTCCCGAATATTCTATCTTCGTGTCAACTTTTTACACTACAAAATATGCTTTGGGCGATGCTTGGACTATGCCCTCCTTTGACTATTTTTCATCCCAACTCATTCGAGAATAGGAAAAACTCATTCAAATGGGGTCTCTCAAGTCCAAGTCACATGCCCTTGTAGCAAGTACTAGTAAGGGAAAGAAGACTGAAAAGAAGAAAGAAACAAAGGATCAACCTAAGAAAGAAACCAAGACCAAACCTAAAAATGACACAAACACTTCGACTTCTAAGCCTAAGGCACATAAAATCAAGTTTTTGTGTTCCTATTGCAAGAAGTCTGGTCACGACAAGCACCACTATTTTTGGAAATAGATTGATCACTTATCTCATTTACTTGAGAAGAATAAAATAAGTGTTCCTGAATCCATAAAACAAAATGCTCCGAAGGCCAAGTCTTCTGCTGCAAAAGCTTCTAAAAATGATAAGAAGAAAGGAAAGACCCTTGTAGCCAGAGTTGCTCCTTCATCAATGTGGATTATAGATTACAGTGCCTTGCATCACATGGGTTCTTCACATGTTGAGTTCTCCAACATCAAACCTTGTGGAATGTCCCAAATCACGATGGGTAATGACATGACTGTGTCGGTTTTCGGTAGTGGATTGGTAGAGATGGATGGGGGAACATTTAACCAAGTGTTGAGTGTTCCTGATCTCTCTACCAATCTCCTATCGGTTTACCAAATTACTCACCTTGGTGAAGGAATGCCAGTGGAATTTGGTCCTAACTCGATGATTATTCGTGAGCTTAACGATGACACTAGAGTGGCTGAGTGAAAGGTGGATCACCGTTCATGGTTATATACCTTTTCCCACTTTACTTCTGATTCTATGCCCATTGCCTTGCTCACTCATGCAAATGTGGTTAGTAAGCTATGACATGAGCATTTCGGACATCTAAATTATCGCTACCTTAAACAATTGATCCAAAACAAAATGGTCAACAGGTTGCCCCACGTAAAGTTTTCTAAGGGTCTTTGTGAGGGTTGTACCCTTGGAAAGCATCCTGAAAAGAACTTTGACAAAGGAAAAACCTAGAGAGCTACTCGTACTTTGGATCTTGTTCATAGTGATATTTCTGGTCCATTTCCTTCTCCTTCATTTACTTGAGCTCTTTATGTGCTAACCTTCATTGATGACTTTTCACGATATACTTTGGTATATTTTCTTAAGCTTTAGTCTGAAGTCTTTGAACATTTTCAGGACTTTAAGGATCTTGCTGAGAAACAGGAGGAATGGTCTATCAAGGTTCTTTGAACTGACAATGGAGGTGAATATGTAAACAATACATTCATGGATTTCTATACTTCTGAAGGGATCTCTTTGCAGCATACAGTTGTTTATAGTCCTTCGCAGAATGGAGTCGCAGAATAAAGAATCGTACTTTGAAGGAGATGGCCACTTGTATGATTCACTCGAAGTATCTTCCTCTGCAGTATTGGGCCGAAGCAGTGAATTGTGCAAATTAAATTTAGAACCATGTTCCACATAAGGCAGTAAGAGGGATGACACCCTTTGAAGCTTAGTTTGGACACAAGCCTGATGTTGAACACTTTCGAGTCTTCGGATCCAAGGCTATGGCTCGAATTCCCAAGAAGAAACACAAGGCTTTAGAACCACAATCTAAACCTTGTATCTTTGTAGGGTATCCTGATGGCGTGAAGGGATGTCGATTGATTAATCCTACTTCTCATGAGCTGTATATTGAGAGACGTGTTAAGTTCAATGAGTCTTCTTCGACTTCTACTTCTCCACCTATTGAGGTTCTTCAGCTCGCTGAATCAAATTCTGACTCATCAGATGATGATAATGTTGAGCGTGCTCCTCTTCCTGATCCTCCCAACCATCAGACCTCTGAGTCTTCTGATTCTACAGTAGTGATGATGAGGACTATGTCCCTTCTCACTCAAGTGAAGAATCTTCTAACTCTGAGCCTGATCCTCCTGGTCCTCTTTGGGCTAGGAAAAATTTGCAAAGTGTTGGAGATTTAGTTGGAGATACTTCGGATATGAGACATACTCACTCAGATTTCATTGGACCCCACTCTTTCTTCACCTCTGCTTCATATCCATAGTCTTTCCGGGATTCTTTTGGTATTCCTGAGTGGGATTCTGCCATAGATGAGTAGTATTCCTCTCTCATGAAGAATGATACTTGGGATCTAACCCCTCTTCCGAAAGGAAGAAAAACCATTTGGTGTAAGTGGGTGTTCCGAACAAAGTATGGAGTAAATGGAGATGTCGAAACATTTAAAGCATGATTAGTAGCTAAGGGTTTCTCCCAGATAGCTGGGGTTGATTATACTAAAACCTTTTCTCCGGTTGCGAAGATGACTTCTATTCGACTGACCCTAGCCATTTCCATAGCGAACAGATGGAAAGTCCATCAAATGGACGTTAAGAGTGCCTTCCTTCATGGTGACCTAGAGGAAGAGATCTATATGGAACAACCTCCGGGTTATGTCTAAGATCCCTCCCTCGTTTGTAAGTTAAAGAAGTCTCTTTATGGCCTTAAACAAGCCCCTCAGGCTTGGTATGCCAAGATGGACTCCTTTTTACTTACATCAGGGTTTACTGGGTGTCATTCTGATCCAAATGTTTATATTCTACGGCAAGATGACTCCATACTCATTCTTTGTTCTATATGTTGATGACTTCTTGATCACATGCAATTCTTCCTCTATTATTGATTCTGTGAAGATCGCCTTGGCCAACAGGTTTTCCATGACTGACTTAGGTCTGCTTCATTACTTCCTTGGGATCCAGATTTCACAATCTGACTCAGGAATTTTGATTTCACAACCTAAGTATGCTCTTGATTTTCTAGCTCATTTTCAGATGTCCAATTTCAAGTCTTCTCCTACTCCATTTCTTTCCGGGGTTAAGTTGGTTTCAGATTGCTCTACTCCCTTGGTTGATGGTACTCTTTATCGACAGTTGGTTGGGAGCTTGATTTACTTGACTCAAACTCGACCGGATTTATTGTATTCTGTTGGGATCATGTCCAAATTCACGTAGGAGCCACATGAGTTGCATTGGAAAGCAGCCAAATGGATCCTTCATTATGTTCGTGGCACTTATATTGATGTCATTCACTATCATGGAGGGGTAGATATTGACTTGATTGGGTTCACAGATTCTGATTAAGCTGGTGACTTAAATCATCAGAAATCTACTTCTAGCTACAATTTCTCTCTTGGTTCGGGTCCTATTAGTTGGTCTAGTAAGAAGCAGAATGTAATTGCGATATCATCTACAGAGGTAGAATACAAAGGAGCAGTTAACGCTGCCATAGAAGCTATTTGGCTACAGGGTATTCTGACAGAGTTTGGCATCCACCTTCAGCGGCCTACCATTATCTACTCTTATAACACGAGAACTATCTCTATTTGCAGAAATCCAGTTCAACATCAGTGGACGAAGCACATTAAGATCCATATGCACTTCATACAAGAGCTTACTCATGATGGTATCATCGACATTCAGTACATTTCAGACAACTGATCAGATTGCAGATATATTCACCAAGCCCTTCACTGAGGTGAAGTTTCTTCACTTGCGGTCTCTTCTTGGGGTGAGGTCTTATGCAGCTGCTCATCTTCTTCGGGCTATAGTTCTTCTTTTCTTCTTCTTCTTCTTCTAGGAAGACTGTGTTTGTATATGGGCACCTTATAAGGCCTTTAGTTGCCGGGCCCCATTGACACATCTTTCTTAGTTGTTTAGGAGTGTCTTTTCTTTTCGTCTGAATCATCATAGCCGCTACCCTAGCTTCGATGAAGGGGGGGTGTTGGTGTGAGTTATCCTATGTGTCCTCCTCACATATTGGAGGGTCATCTCACATGGGTTAGATTTAGGTTTAGGTTTAGGGTTTACATGTGTGTCATGCACTAGGGTTACTCAGCACCCTATATGTACTCTTAGCATGCCAAGACACTCCGTTGTCTTTCCTGTATGTGCAAGCTTTATTTCTGTTGAGCAAGTTCTTCCATTGTTGATCAAACCTTGTGATTATGTTGGAGCTATCATGATTCCGTTGGAGTGCAACTACTTTGTGGTGCATCATTTCCGATTCGATTCTCGCAAACTCTTTCAGTGTCGAAGTGACAATACTATGCTTCGACTTGGGTAAGCCATTCGACACCCATTCTTGTTTCTAAAAAACACAAACCAACTATGATGTCGTTCAATGTTAATCACACCTCAAGTATAACTATAATTGAAATCCCAACAATATCAACATTTAATGCAGATATAAAGAAAATATATATTCAATATATACACCACTTCCATTTGTGGAAGTAATAAACTAGGTATATATAAAAGAACAACAATGAATATACATAAGCAATACCCACCATTCGAATCTTTCTTCGAATTACTTATTCGATAGGAAATAAAACAATACACAAGTATCATACATTATACCAACGAAAACCCATTAATGGTGTTTAAAACCGAGTAGGCATATATATATATATATATATAAAAGACCATAACTAGTTAGAGCCGAGTACCCATAGTGACAAACCAATCATTCACATAATATTTGGCCAAGCCGACGAAACATCCAAACAATAACTCGACCCCTCCCAATCGAGATCTTATATAAACATAGTATTAAGTATGTAAATAAAATACGCAGGCCCATAATACACAACCTACATTCACACAGACATAATATCCAAAGACAAACTATTCAAAATGGCCTATATAAAACATACCCACACCTAGTTAAGTTCATTCACGAGTTAGGAGATTTGCAGCCCAACACGTTCAATTCACGTAAGCAATAACATTAAGATATTCAACTTAGTAAAACCTAAAACCCATTATCATTCTTCATTAATACACCGTAGCACAAAATACCAATTTGTACCATGCAACTATTAAAAATATTTAAATGCTATAAATGATAAAGAGGAGCATGAGAATGATTCCATGCTTGGAGATATTTGTAGAGATTCTCCTTTTCACCTCCTTCACAGTCAACCGAGCTCGAATATTCCTTCTTGAAATCTCCCCGAATCTCAAAAGAAGCAATAAATCCATTGCTTCAGTCTTAAATATCCCCCGGGCCAAAAGCTCACAGGTGGATTAAAATACTTACAAATTCAAAAACAAGGTTGCTTGCATGTAGGGTTCACATGGCAAGAAAAAATACCAAACAAGAAACAATGAACCAAAAATAACACTATGTTTAGGCGATAGCTTCCTAGAGAAGCTTCATGCATCTCCCACTCCCACGGAGTAAAATTAAATTCCATTAATGTTGCTAGTATCACCCCCTTTATTTTCCTTTCCAACTCCCAATTAATTGTCGATTGCCATCTTTGGTGAAACCTCTAGTCCACCACCCAATCTCCACCCTATGTTTGGGCGGTTATCCGCCATCCAACGGTTGAAGATCATTTCAAATAAACCTCCATTATCTTCTTTTCTGCCTCATTGGACAAGGAGTTAGTTGCATTAGAACATGGCTCGGGTGCTCTGGAGACAATTCGCTCAATTCGAGCTTGGGTGGGGCTCAACCGAGATGTCGATCTTCACCCCTCAACAATAAACATATCGATATTGCTTCGACCTTATGAAGGTCTAATGCAATTTAAAATCTATGTACATTGCATATATATATATATATATATATATATATATATATATATATATATAAAAGAACCAGAGAGGAGCTCGATATATATATATATATAAAGATGAGTATTGATCATAACCCACATTACCAGATTTAACCTTACTTCCTGAACTGAACAATCATTGGTTCGAAAGGTCATTAAATGGCTTATATTTCAATTATTTACTAACCTGGGTCTATGACCCTATTAGATTCATTAGCATTGTTTTCCAACAAAGGTCTTTGTAACAATCAAAATCGATAGGATCATATAATCATATGTCTCCACATCGTGGCAGAAGTTAAATCAGAACAAAAGTGTAAGAATGATCAGTGAATCCCGTCAACATAATAATACAAGACATTTTTATCAACTTTAAAGCTAATAACATCAACATGATTATTGCAAACAAACATAAATGTTTTTACTATACATTTATCAAGTGAAGTATGATAATCAACACAATATCACCTACAGCCAGTCAAGGTATGCATTCATCTGGGGTGGACTAGTGGGTTATGACAAAAATTAGTTTGAATGACACGAGGCATTATAAAGTGGTCACATAGGATTTTTTCGACATAAAAAATCTTGCAAGTGACTTTAAAAAAACACGTATGTAAAATGGAACATGTATCATTCGAAAGCAAAGCATAAAGGTAAACACCCCAACTAAAATTGGGAAAATGACATTTCTAGGTGTTATGGTTAGCTACTCAGATCTGTCTCATATTTTCTCTATATACCTCTGATAGATTCCAGGGGTATTGGTATAAAAAAGTCGGTTCAACAAAACTACAAGAATTCCAATTGTGTACAAGTGATTAAAGCGATTCTACAGTGGGTCCGTGGATACAATCTGTAAGGGTATCAAAACATGCCTTTAAATTTTACTTTCATAAAAGTGGGAAAATCTTGAAAAGAAAAAATAGGGATAAAAACCTTGCTTGAGAGAGTGAAGGTGCCTATTGTGTATGCACTTATTGTTATTGTGAAGGTGCCTATTGTGTATGCACTTATTGTTATTGTGAAGGTGACATGAATAAATTTTCGACAGCAGCCATTGACCAAGCCGTCCAACGCATAGTAGTTGTCATGGAAAGCTAGTGACGCCGAGGCAACAAGATAGATATACTCTGTGTAGGTATATCAATAGGCGGACGCGGATTTTTGAAAAGCGGGGGAATACATTATTTACATCTGAAATTGGGTGGATTGAAAAAAAGGATTAAAAAGAGGCTGACGAAGTGGTGAAGCATGCGTGGGAATTAAAATATAATGAATTGAATAACTAGCGTCAAATCACATCACATATAATGAATCGAATTGAATAACATCTCAAATCACATCACATATTGAGATTTGACTGTTTGTAAAAGTTCTTAATTTCTTATAAGTAGGTACTTACACGCATTCAAATCCGTACTTGCAACTTGTTTATGTAATGAAAGAAACTGGAAAATCTCCAACCACAGCTTATCAGCACGCGGTTTCACACTCACACTATTTACATACTTGCAACTTGTTTTATGTAATGAAAGCAACTGGCAAAACTACACCATAAAATCAAATCCTGCATTGTCATACTCCTATTTAAACTCACTGCTAGTTCTACAAATGATTATCAGCACGCGGTTTCACACTCACACTATTTACACTGCCGTAACTCACTCTTTATCAGCACACGGTTTCACAGTAGTCTGTGATGATGATCTATTCAATACATCCAGTCATAACGATTAAGCCAACCAGGCTTGGGGAGAAAAGATTGTCTGAAGTAGTGGGTCTTTCTCCATTGGACACTGGAACCTGATGCTAAACAATACGTGTCCAAACACTGCATGGCATTGTTGATATTTGTTTCTTCCTCCAGGAGCGTGAGGAAGGAGTCATCTGCAAAATGCCCGTTGACCAACTGAAGGGGAGTCGGGGAAGGGAGTTGAATTCCTCTCACAAGCCCTTGATCCCGAGTATGGGCAAGGAGAAACCCAAAACCTTCAGCGGCTAGCACATAAAGAGCAGGTGCTAAAGGACAACCTTGCCTAATAGAGCGGAAAAGATCAAACTGCTTGGAAGTAAGACCATTCACAGATAGAGAGGCAGTGGCATCTACAAAAAGCATTTTGACAGAGGTGATGAAAACTGAACCGAAACCCAATGCTTCAAGCATCGCCAAAATGAAATGCCATTCAATCCTATCATAAGCTTTTTCAAAGTCAATTTTGACAAACATCGCAGGTTGTTTAGAGGTTCTTGCCCACTCCATGCCTTCCCAGACATCCAAGATATTATCCCGAATGTCCCTGCTCTGTATGAAACCAAAAAAAAAAAGACGGTTTTTTTCACAATAGCCTAGCCACTTATTGAAAAAAATCTAGTTTGGTATTTGTGCAAATCAATTTTCGAAATCGGATTCGGTAAGTAAATACATTGCAAACCAAAGTGTATGGTTCAAAACCCACATGGAATTTTTGGTCGTAGTAGCAAATTGGACAATTGGTGATTTTTGTATTCGAGTTGTGAAATATGTTATCAAGGGGGCTATCAATTTTTAATAATGGTGATGAGAATTTTTTTTTAGGTGAAATAAAAAATAATTAATTTTTTTTTTCTCAATATTTATGCTGAAAGGAATGTGTATAATGGGAAAGACCCCTCCCACAGTTGACAACGCCAGTGAAATCAAAGGTGGTAAGGGAACTCTAGAGGATATTGAAGCACGACTTGTTTGAAGCCATTGAATGCGAAGAAGGAAAAAGAGATACATGATCTATTATGGTTCGTTGAATGTGACCACCACACCAGACTACAACTCACCACATGACTGAGATGGTCACGAGACTCATATTGCGTCATCATTAACAAGAAGGGAGGTAAACGACGCATCAACATTGGGTAGAATTGTGGCAAGGAAAGTTGTGAGTGGAGCTTCAATGGCTAGGTTGGAAATGTACAAGGTCTTTTGGCCCCTCCTCAGTAGAGACTATATAGTTGAGAACACATGTATTGATGTTAGTATGTTGGCTGCCCTAGACGATGCATTAAATGAAAGAGTTCACAGGATGAGTATTTGAATTGGAAGCAATAGAAATCCCAAGGAATATTTGTGAGATATTATACATGGAAAGAATAGATTGTGCTAGCCACGAAACTCACATCACATCAACCACAATTGGTAGGGAGGTAAATGACGCATCGACATTGAGTGGACTTATAATCAGGAGAGCTACGTGTAGAGATCTGATGGTTAGGTTCACATGTATGACCATTTTTCATAACCCGTTGGATTAACGAGGGGCACTCCCAAAGACAGGTAGGATCTGTTATGTACCAATCTCATTCTAAACTAGATGTTGTGGAATCTAATACAACAATGGTGTGAGGATCAGAGGGATTCATTCGAGAGGTTGGAGAAGCACGGGGATGCTACTGGAAGCCACAAAACTGGTTGTAGATTTCCTGGTTGAAAAGATTTGTAGCGACATGCCCGAAGTGAAAAAACAAGTCGCGTACGAGCTACGTCTCCTTGTAAAATACGAGATGGAAAAGCATATCTGCATCATCGAGGCTAGGGCAGTCCCCTTTTTGGTCCCCCTTCTCTCATCAGAGGACATAAAAATTCAAGAGAACATTGTGATGACGTTGTTGAATATTTCCTTCTACCACAACAACAAAGCCCTAATCATGCAAAACCCAGATTCTATGGATGCGATAATTGGCGTCCTGAAATCCTGGGTGCAGCGTGGATACTAAGGAAAATGTAGGAGTGATGATTTTTGGTCTTTCCAATTCCACCACTCCCTTACAATTGTCTCTACTCTCCCTTTTTTTTGTTCTCCCCTGATTCGAAAAAATAGGATATTAATCAGATGTGTTCTCCCTAAATCCGACCTACATAATTTTTCGTTTTAAAGTTTATTACATTTTATTATTTACATTCTCCCCCAAATTGTTAGAGTTAGCCTTCACATTTTTTCGAAAAGATTAATGTTAATAAAAAAGAGGCATCTTGTCTTGCTTAATGAAAACCGGTAGCTTCCTTTCTCTATAACAATGGCTTACATAGATTACCACCAAAATAGATATTTATATTTATCATACATGCCTTTATAATAGATTACCACTCTTATTCCACTGGTAAAGAATCAAACTTGGTGGAATAAGAGTGCAAGAATTCATTGAAGCTATCCAAAAAGAGACGAGCTATGTGGTTAGGCAAACCAAGCAAATTAGACACATGTTTGTTACATTCGGTGGAATTGTTTCAAAGCTCCTATTATGGTGCAGGGTGGAAGTCTGCTGGGAAAAGTGAATTGTAATTATATATATCTACAAACATAAATAATCACTTCCATATAAAATATGAAACTTCATACTTGTGGATATGGGTAATTTAACCAAAAGACTAACTATGTCTCCAGCAAGGTGCCTACTTTACTTGTCATTTATTCATACAAGCAACTAAAGACTTGACATATCTTTGCTACAACGTAAAGACGTCAATTATTGCAAAAATGAATCGCGTAGAAATAAATTCTAATATGAATGCAACCTTTATTTATCAAAATCAATGTTATATTGTCATAAATATTATTTCGAACATCTAAGATTCATTCTTCCCATGAGAGGTTTATATTGGACATGTTCCCTTTGATGTTTGTTTTGTACAGAGTCTAATTCATTTAATCTAGAGAAAACTCAATTTGAACTTGAACATGATCTTTTCCTCCTAACAAGAAGCCTCTCACATCGTATAGAGACTAATTATAGGACCCCCTTCTATTACTACAACAAAAGGCTGAAATTTTGTATTTATTTTTTTAAAATTTATTTTTGAATGATTTATTAAATAAAAATTGAATTCATGATTTTTTGAACCCATATACATTTTACACATGTCCAAGTATTTTTAGATAATTAATAAAAAAAATCTTGAATTAACATACTTGTTGTTTTGTGCCAACCGTCCAAGATGTTGTTCCAGAGAATAAATCTAAGAAAAGTGTGAAAAAGTGTCTAAGGTTGGTATAATCAACATTAATCCCATAAGTCTACCACTGGGTCCACAAACATGTCTTGAATTGTCCAAAAAATACTTACAATACTAGGATGGAAAACAAAGATCCTTTGAGAGGGTCACTACACATGAATGAAAAAATGTCTCAAATAAATGCGGTCTCATATTTTGCATTAATGATTATTACATGTGAAATATTTGAGAAAATACCTCAAAGAAATGTGATCTCATAGACTGCAATGATTGCATGTTATGTACAACTAAGGTTGTTGAAAAGGCATTTGAAAATATAGTTTGCATCTGTACCATTAGAATCCAAAAAACTTTCCAACATCTATCAAAGCATAATCAAAAATAAAAAGAGTAGATTAACAGAGCTTGGTAAACCATTTCATAGCAGAATTTGTTTACAATCCAATGAATTTTCTGTAATCCTAGTCCAATCTTGTAGACATTTACAAACCAATCAAATGTTATAAATATATAAAATCATAAATTACACTTTCATGTGTTAGGATTTATGTATAACAAATTCTTTTCCAGTGATTAGGATCAACAACTTTGTTGTCTTCTAATAAATTATGTATTTGATATCCCATGATAATTAATTATATTCAAATTATTAGATAAAATCATGTGATTGTTCCTCTTCATCATCATGTCAGTAGATATAATTATTTATGGAGTACAAACAATCAGAGCTCCCTGAATGAATAAGATGAAATAATTTCCTGTTAAATATGGAAGAATTAGAAATAATTTCTCTTCTAATTGATGTGGTCAAAATTGGCTCTGAGCAGATAAAATAACATGTGATTGTTACACTTGAGGATTGATTTAGATGCTTCCATATAAAGAAATCATATCGAACTTCAAAACCCCATCATTTTGAAGTTCATGGCTAAGTACATATTTAAATATACATTGCAGTTATTTGAAAAATTATGTTAACTCTTAAACTTTGTGAAATGTCCAGGAAAAAAAAAAGCTCTATTCCTATCTAAAATTAAGAACTACAATAGCATTGAAATATTATCATCCTATTATTATTATTATATTACCCCCAGGATATTCAAAACATACAGTCCCAAAAGATACATCTGATCCTCTTGCATGCAAAAGAATCGAACAAATTAGATCTAAACATTTTGTATGGAACTATGCTTGGTATGGACAATATTGTTTGATAATGTCTATATTAAGAACCCTGAAAAATCCAAATAATTTCATGTTATTTATTTTATAACCTTGTCTTTAAAAATATTAAAAAACCAAACTTCTAATTATATGGTACACCTATTGTAAATTTCTGGAAAAGTAACACTCTCATATTGCTCTTGTAACTCCCTTGAGTTGGAAATTAAATTCTCACAGTATATTTATTTTCCTTGATCTCGTTTCAAAATTTATTATCAATAGAATATCTTATGTTTATATCCCAAAATGTACATAGCTGAAAATTATTGTCCCCAATAATGCACTTCTATTGTAGATAATCTTGACTGATGATAAACCTGTCCACAAAAAAATACTTCATATGAAGGGAGATTTCCAAGAATATTCAGTAAGAAGCATCACAACCTTTCCCAAAAGTATTGTCACGAGAAAGAAAAGGACAACCTCCATAAAATCAATAAAGCATGGTGATCCCAAACAAACACTGTATTGATAATCTCATATACGTACATATAAAAGATGAATAAAAGTGAAATATTACACAAAACAAAAACAAATAAGTTCAAAGAAGCTCATTATATGGGTGTGTAGTGATTTTACATGCTTTAAATTGTTATTGTTTATCACTTTTACTTGCAAGGATGCTAACAAAGGTTTCTGAGTTTGGCTTCGCACCTATTAATTGTATTTTCTTAAAAAACATATGAGACTTTTTCAACAGACATACAATCATGACACCACACTTCCTTCAGAATTTTTTTCAAACAATTCATGTGCCTTATGTATCTTTCAACATTTTACAAGCCTATCTATCAAAACAACCACAACTACATATGATAAGAGAGCACATTCTATTATTCCATGTTATATCTTCGCACCCTGCTCCCAAGCTCCAATTTTGGAACAAGATGGAAATATGCCAAAAAAATTTGATGAGTCTGACTTACACAGTCATGACATGTTCCATAGAGACCCAAAAAACATACATCACTAATGCCAACTAGACTTCCCAAAAAATGCCAAGCAACCCCCCGTACCAAGTTTGATACATATCTGGTATGGGTATGGGTATAGGTACAGTTTAGGCACACTACGAGTACGTATCAACATTCCCTAAGTATGTCATGGGTACTTAAATCCATACTGGGATGTACCCAAAACATAGCCACACTTTATTTAAGTGCAAAAAATAAATAAAACTTGAGGGCTTTGACCAAAATTGAACCTTGGAAAGTTTGTGTGAGATTTAATATTGCTAATAGGCTCTTAAGGGTCAAGAGAGATGAAAATGACTTCATTTGGTTGACTTATTATTTGGGGGATTTCTTGTTACTCATCATGGGATTTCTTCAGTCAATTTGGAAGGAATGGGAACAAGTAAAGCACTTGGTGGTTGGGCAACCTATCTTCTCTTCCTTAGACACTAGGTGCTAAGCCTACAAATCAATTTCGTTAAATATGAAATATAATGACAAGATCCTTACCTTGATAAGAGTCTGCTCATACCTCCTTTAGTTTGAAAAAGGAATTAAAATATTTCATGACTTGTACAAATTTGGGAAGTGGATGGAGTTGACACACCTTGAAGCTTTATAAAAGCTTCCTCAATCTCAGTTCAGAATGTATACAATGCTAAAAAATTCTTTCACATTTCCCTTTACTGGACTAATTATGGAGGATGGGAGTGTATTTTGGGATACTATGAGGTGGATCAAATCCCCCCCTCTCCAAGATCCTACCTCCAAACAACTCTCTGAAAATATTTTCTTCTCCCCAAAGCATTCCTTGCGCCTTAAAAACAAGTGGAATGTTTATGAGCCCATTACTATATGGAATCATAGATTCAATATTTTGTGGTCTTATTGTATTCACTCAAATAAATCTTGCTTTATATGGATTCTAATTCATAATAATCTTGTTGTTGGCTTCTAATATTTTATAGGTTGTTGCAACTATAAGCTTGTTTTCATTAAATTTTTATACATATTTATATTTTTACCTTTTAAAAATATATTGTATGAACATACCCACAAAGTAATGTCCCCGAAGTTTTTAATATTTTGTTATTTCAATGTATCGTACCTGTAGACACCTAAAATGTCTACATGACTAATTAACATTAATCATGTCCTGTATTTTAGCCTAATCACTGTTTATCTGCAACCAGTCCATTTTAGTTCATTTTGTATCATCTAATATCTCATTTCATAATTAATCCATTTATTCTAATATTTCATCATCTCTATAAATATCCCATTAAAAATCCCTTTTATAACATACATTATATATCATTAATCCTTTTATCCCATTTTATTAGTAATACCTTTTATTTCATTAAATTATATCTTATTACCCTATTATAATCCCTATTAACATTTATAGGAATTTAATATTCCTACACCTCACCTACCCTACACATCCCTACACCTGACCTTTCCATCAAATCTCGTCATTAATTATCCTAATCACATCATTTAATCTAATCTAATCCTAATCATGTGCACATCCTCACCTCTAAATCTAGAAGCTTTTCCATCTTTCCCTCTCATTTTTAAAATTCAAATATTCTACACTCTTCTATTGAATTAAAAAATTCAATAAAATCTCCACACAAAATATAGAATCCTCCAATCCTCTCATCAATTTCAACCATTGGATTCAATCCAAAATGGATTAATCATGACCATCCAATTTTCCACTCCTCAACTATAAATTTTCAATCTCATCCTCCATGGGAGCAAGTTATTTTGGGAGGCCATCATCTTGCTACTTGAGTTTTGATCATCAAGAATCCTCAACAAATCCCCATCAATCAAGCAATCTTCAAGTAGCCATCCAAACATCCAAGAATCAACAATCCAATGGGAGGTGTTGTCCAAGTGCATCCACATCAAAAATCTAAAGCAATAAATCATCCTCAAGCACATCCAACCATCAAGGAAGGAGAATTGCATGCTAGACGGTAAGTGCATGTATTGTTCCTCTTCCTTTCATCTTTACTTGATTTGAGGTAGTTCATTTATTGAGTTTGCATGTTGCATTTGAATTGGTTTCATATTCATTCTATTTGTGCATGATAGCTTGATTTTTCACCTACATTTTTGGTGCCCACCATGGGGCTTAACCCCCAAAGTATTTTTAATTTCTTGTTTATTATCATCTAATCACCAAGCCGTCCAAATTTAGTTTCATAAAAATTTGATTTACACCTTTAAATTTTGAATTTTCAGGATTTTCTTCCGTATTAGCGCGTTCGTGACCTATTTCATTGTGTTTATGAAACAGTAGCACGTTTATAAAACTTTAGCACTTTTGTTTGACCCTCAAAACATAACAATTTCTTTTTTTACAAAGTAGTTCATTTATGACATGAAATGAAACGTATGACCTGAAACAACACATATGTGACCTATTTTAGTGCTTTTGTTTTGTTGTTTTATTGCCTAACTTCCAAGAGCCACAACATTTGACCCCAAACTCGAAACGACTTCATTTTTATTGTTGGAAAGGAATTGAAGAGATCTATGCAATGAATGTGTAAATTTAGATTTTTATTGTATAATTTATTCATGGTTTTCATTTTCCTAAATCTTTTCTTTTTAACTACACATTAGGTTATCTTTTCTCGTTAGAAACTACTAACACTTTGTATGCAACCTCTTACACTTACCAAAGATTAAAAAATCATTTTAAAACTACTAATATTCTTGTTTTTGTAGCACACGTTTATCCAAGAATTGGGGTTAGTTTCCAAACTACTAATCCAATTTTTTGCAGGGCCTCCTATTGAAGACCCCTTTTGCATTTTTTTAATTCATCCTTTTATCATTTAAAAAAAAACAAAAAAAAATCAAATATCTTTATATATTGCATCTTTCATATTGTGCGTGTTTGTTTGTTATACCCGAAGGTTGGATTTCGTGTATGCTCTCCTCTCGCATCCTTGGACGATCTTGAGGATAATAAGAAGTCCACCTTCTTCTCTTTTTCATTTTTAGGGGAAACGTGACGTGGATTTCATCACCACGCACTTGTCATAGTCTTAAGGGTCTCGTGACCGTGGGCTTCATCTCCATGCACGTAGACACACCCCGTTTTCTGACGGGGTATATAAATTCAAGGACAAGTATCATTATTTGCTAAGTGTCTATGTGTTTTAAGCGTGACGTGAAGTGAGGGGCTTCCACGTCCCAATACTTAGGCCTCAGACAACATCCTTGCAACACGGACTTTGACCCCACGTACCAAAAGGTATATAGGGGACGCCCCTAGGAAGCCTTGTTTATCCTAGCATAGGTAGCCTTCAACCGCAATCAATATATAGTGCAAGGGAAGGAACCACCGAAGATTACTCGTTAGTTGATCACACATCGACGTAAAGGTGAGCCAACTCAGTGAGCGTCATTATCATGTGTGGTATTGAAAGTGGGTTATAGCTTGTATTGCACACCCACTTGACTAGCTAGGTTGTGTGTTGCATGTATGTTTCTTGCTTACATATAATTTTGACCACACATTAATCAACCAATCAAACAATCAAATCGACCCCCCTCCAAACATAATCAAACTCAATCCATCCATCTAATTACTCCAATCTTATCCCCTTCCTTTATCCATCCCATCCACATTTAATCCCTCCATCTTACTCATATCTTACCTACATCCTATCCATACCCAATCCTATTCCTAAATCTTATCTAAATCCCCCATCCTCATCATGACTCACATCAAAGTCAAATCCCCCACTCATCAACCTTTACCCTCCCACTTTGATCAAAACATCCCTATTGCTATCCAATCCTTAAAAAACCAAATTATGACACTCACATCCTCTATCCAACAATCTCCTAACCCATCCCAAGTTGATTCGACCATCCTCATAACCATCCAAAATCTTAACCAAAAAATTCTTGACCTCAACTCACATCTTAGCCAAAATTCATCTCAACCATCCTCCCTCACATCCACTTATGATAGTGAGGAACTTATTGACATCGACCAAGATGATCCCCCATCTACATAGCTAATCACACCTAATCATAAATCCACATCATCTAACCTCCCTAACCATCTTCCTTCTTCACACACGAGTGATTACATAAATTTTGATCAACTCCAATCATCCCCTTCCACCAATAAAGATATCCTTTTCAAAATTTTCCAAACTTTAACAAACTATGATTCATCAACCACATACACTTCCAAAAAATCCAAATCAAAATCAAAATCTAAACCAAAATCCAAACCTAAATATCCCAAATCACAACCACCACCGAATGACCTTTTACAATTTGATAACCTATTATCTAAGCCTAATCCTTCATCACTACTATCCACCCCTAAATCCCCAATCAGCCAATCTAATCCCCAACTCCATCCCATCAAAACATATCATAATGTACCTTATATATACCCATCCACATCCAATCAAGATGAAACCAAACCATAATCCTTATCCCCTACATTAGACCTTAGTCCTATATCCTCATCATCCCAACCTCATCCATTGGACTTTCTCTTAAATAGTCCCAAGTCCCCTCCTTTAACATCTACTTTAGCTCCTAAACCTCCATCACTTATATCCAACCCCATCCCATCGAGTGTGACTCCTAAATCACCCACATCCTCTTCATTCCCTAATCCTACTTCATCCAACGTACCCCCCATGCCAACTTTATCCTCTCCATCCACATCTAATAAATCTACAAATAACCAATCCAATCCTAAACTATCCAATGTGACTCCTAAGTCACCTCAATCTCCCAAATCCAATGTGGTTTCCACACTACCCTCCTCTACTTCAATTCAACCAACATTCAACCCATCTCCCTCATCAAAATTTGCTCCATCCTTTAAATCCAAACAATCTACCTCTCCCAAATCCACCCAATCTAACATATCCCCTTCATCCCAATCTAACACATCCTCTTAATCCACATCTACCTAATCTATTCCATCCCAAATCAAACCATCCAATCCTACAAAAACCAACACTACACCATCCACCTCTCCCAAATCAACCAAATCCAATCCCAAGACAAAATCCATTACCACTCCAAGACCAAACCAATCTCCTAAAGCCCCCAAGGCTAATCTTCCATCCAAATCCCAATCATCTAATCCACATCCTAAATCTACATCCAAATCACATAAATCCAATCAATCCTCTCCAATCCTACCCACTCCTACACATATCCTACCTAACCCACCCTTATTACCCACACCATCTCTCCTACCAACCCCAATTTCCTTTGCCTCCTTAGGTGAATCCTTGACTACCATCTTCCATCATCTTAAAATCTTTAACATGATAATTCACCCACCCATCAAACATCATGATTCTAATCTTCCCAAGACATCTTGGTATAGGGACCATTATTATTGTGACTTCCACCGCACGCATGGACATTCGATTAATCGATGTATACAATTCCAATCTTACATCCAAAACCTCTTTGACCAAAAAATTATTGTCCTTGTACCTCTCTATCCATCATAATTTAATCCTTATCTTGTACCTCACCATACCCTATAAAAATCCCCGTCCTCTCTTAAACCCCATCATCATAAACAATCCAAATTCCATCCATCCCAACCATCCACAAATCCAAAAAAATCCAACAAATCAAATTATATCCCCCCACCTAAACATCCAAACAAGCCAAA
The DNA here is from genome assembly GCA_019776745.2 of Taxus chinensis. NCBI lineage: Eukaryota > Viridiplantae > Streptophyta > Pinopsida > Cupressales > Taxaceae > Taxus > Taxus chinensis. Next base: position 531,094,443 of record CM034155.1, on the reverse strand, counting down.
TTATCACCAAACCCAATCTTTTGATGGCCCCCTTAGCGGCATGAGACAAAAAACATGCTATCCCCCCCAATCTCTGGTACAACATCCTTCCAGCCTCTCCCTAGTAAAATTCCCTTTCCAGGTAGTTGAAAATATGCTCCCAACATCAAACAACTCGTGGTAAAACTTAGGAATCCATGAACCAAGGAATCCTTACCTCCCATCCCCATCTCCCAC
>CM034155.1:531069109-531093728 GCA_019776745.2 Taxus chinensis | reverse complement strand
TTCATTTTTTATAAAGGGAAAATGGTGCCTATAGGCACATGCCACCAAGAATTATTGTGGCTATTATTCGAAAGTTTCTCAAAAGTAAATTAGCTAATGGGTAAAAAAATATTTTTGTAATCTGTTTTTTATGTCAGAACATATTTGAATTTTCATGTCATGTGCCTATCCAAAAATGATATTACAATTTGTGAAAACCAATTTTTTTATTAATAAAAAAGGGTTGAGGGAACATATCCCATACCAAATATGAAGATCTAGAACACAAAAAATGAGGCCAGGGGTATAACCATTTGAGCCCCAATATATCAAAAGCATATAAAAACTAGTGTCCATACTAACCAAACTAACAGTCCATCTAGACCAAACTAATAGCAAAGGCATGAAAACTAACAATAAAACAAAAAGGGTTCCTTGCCACCAAGAAATAAATAATAAACAACCATTCATTATTTTATTATATCTCCCACTGTGTTCATGCATTTTTCCTACTCCTTTACCAAGCTGGCAATGGTGGTATTTCAGTATTGAAAGTTAGGTTCAGTGATCCCAACATTAGGCCCAGCTCCTTCCTTTTTCATTTTCTTAGCAATTTCCATGGAATTGATCATTTTAGCCAAGCATTTGAGATGGTGTATGGTGCTCTTAACATTGAGAATGTGGACATCCATAATCTGTAAAATGATCTCCTTCATCTTCAACATTTCTTGCTCCATGGAAAGAAATCTCTCATTTGCATTCTTTAATTGGTCACTGAAGACTATGACATTGAGTTTTTCAACCTTCTCTTGAAGCTCCCTCGAATCTATGGTCACCATGCTAATTTTTTGTATGTTGATGTCTTTTTTAAGTCTGCAGTGTTCAAACTCTTTCAAGAAAACATTTGATTTAACCACCGAGTCCTAGGAAGTAAACAAATTCTTCTGTGCCACTTTAAGATCATGTAGGTTTGCAATATCTTCTTCCATATTCTGGGAATTCTGACCCTCGGTGTTTTCATTAACCTCTTCACAATCCTCTTGCCCACCCCCAATGTTAAATTGTTTCTCATTTTCATCTCTTTGGTCTCCACAATCCGAGCTAACATTTATGTTCTCATGAAGTCCCGAATCCCCACTCTCCTTACTATTTTTCTTAGAGTTTTCTTTTGCCATACTTGAACTAGTTCTTTTGGCCACAGGTTTCCCCACATCCTCTATACATGGGATATCAATCTTGGCTTCAGAAATTTCATTCTTCCCCAAATCTTCATGTCTATGATTAATCAGTTTAGCCCCAAATATTTCATTTTTCCCCATGAGAGGAGTTTTAAACTTAAGCATAGCTTTAATAAGCCCTTAATGTAAAGGATGAGTAAAGGTACCTCTTCTAACTTTCTCAAAAGATCTAACTTGAGAGATATAAAAATAATTTGTAAATTTGTAAAGCCTTCAATTTCTTATGTGATTAAACATCAAGAAATGATACCCATAAACAACCTTGTAACGCCCTTCCAGGGTTATGTAAGACATCAATAATAGGGAAATTTCATCATATGGTGAAGGAAAATCATCCCTAACATATCCATTATGAAGTTGTTTAAGAGTTCCTTTACCTTGCATAAAGTTGCTGATCTCCAAGCTATAATCGGAATTGGGTTAAAAATGCACCTTCCTTCCAGGGATATCTCAATCACTCTAGCAATAAACTTTAGGGATATAGTGAAATAAAACCTATGGACACATACATGGCCCTCATACCAGTTTTTATCCACCTCAGCACTCATATCTTCATCAAAACCATCAAAAATTTTGAAAAAAATCATCAAACCTGCCTTTTCCAATAGCTCATAAGCTTCCTGGGACATTTCTGGAATTGTGCATGGCTTTATTCTTACAAGTTCACCTCCCATATTGCAGGTGTAACACTTCTTTCTCTTGTGACCCAAATTTTTTTTGTCCCACTATCTATGCAAAAAACCACTTTTACAAGATATGTTTGAGTAGCTCAAGATGATAAAAGGATTATCCCTATCAGTCCAATCTTTGGAGTTATTAGAAGTTATATTTGGCACGAGTCTAATATTTATCATTTCCAGAGACGTCATCCTGTGATCCACATCATCCTTAGTTTTCATCATTATAGAGATATGGGATAGGGATCATAGTCCCCTTTCATAATATGAAATATTTGAGCTTCAAGATTGGTTGATTCTTCAACCACGTTAAAGTTTATAGCCTTCACACCTTTTGTTAGAAAATATATCGTCCAATCTATTTCCTTCACGATAAATATGTTGGAATGATATTTTAGTGAAGGAATACATTTTCCTTTTTTCATTTTTAATAAATTCTTCTATAGATAGAGAAGCTAAGTTTTTTCCCATCATACAAGAGATGATATTCAAAAAGTCCCCTTCCACAATTTATCATGCATTTTATCAAATAATTTCCCATGTTAGAGATCGGTAATATATTCATATAAGTCATTTGCATTTGTTTCAAATAATCCATATTTTTAAAGAAATGTATATCATTACACACTACCAACAAATAGGGTACGCTCTTTACATTTTATATGAAAAAAATGTTAACATTTCATTGACTTAATAAAAAATTTCCACATATAGATTATAGTTATATATATATATATATATATATATATTCCAAGGAACTTGCGACTGCAATGTTTGACAAAACAATGTTATCATGTTTTATAGATGCACATGCCTAGTTTAAAATCCCCCATTTGGGGACATATTGGGAAGACTTGGATAAGATTATAGAGTCTGGTTTTATAGATTATTGATTAACTAAAATTGACTAACTATGTAGTGTATGGGGATAGTTAATCTAAGCTATGAACAATTGTAATAAAGTAAATAAATACAGTAAAGAAAATATGTAAATGATCTAAGTGACTCTGCAAAGAAAAATGCTATACTTAATGTGCAAGAAGGAATAGGAAAGAACTCAGATGAATAACATATGCTCATGAGACTGTGTTGATGAGCTGAATGGAAAATCTAGAAGCAAGAACGACTGTGCAGGAGCTCCAAAAAAGATGGCTATGGAGGATCTAGATAAACTGGAGCATCTAGAGAGGGACTGGCTTTGGGTTCCTTGGTCTGCATAAAAACTCATAAACTGATCTTCACATATTCTACATATGGTCTAAAATCTTCACTATCTGTTACATCAATTTCGTTGTCCCGTACCAGATGTCGCTGATAATACAAGATGTATAAAGGGTAAGTGCATGAAGTTGGTGGACAATTTCGTGGACATAAAAATATGAAATTCAGGCACCACGATCGCGGGGTTATTTTTAGCAAGTTTGGAAATAACTGAACCTAAAACTGAGATCGCGGAACTCTGAGACAAAAAAGTAGTCCCGCGAGTCCTCATTTTCCCCATTTTTCATTTCAAACCGTGATTTCTCCTAGACATTTTTCACTCAAGCTTTGAATACCACCTCAAAATTGCTCATCGGACTTCTGGATCGTGATAGATTCAACCATGCCGCCAAGACGAGGAGGTAAGCCCTCGATTTTAATCAATTTTTTTGCATTTTAGGTTTTTTTTTTACATTTTAGGTTTTTTTTTCATTTTCATGGGTTTTTTGAAATGTTTGTTTATGTATACAATTTTCTTTTTTTGTCAGTTGGTCGGCAAGCTCAAAATCCTGCAAACCATCAAAAAATTCCTCAAAACCATCCAAACATTCCTCAAAACCCTTTGAAAATTCCTCAAAACCCTCCTCCAAACATAGATATGCCTCATGTGGCTCCTTCTGTCCCCATTGAACCAGCAGGAACACAAGATAATATCATTGGAAGAATCCGAGAAAATAAAATTTTCATTGAGAATCTTATTCAGACTATAAGACAAAATCATACCACAAATTCGTCTCGCATGACGTTAGCCAACACATTACAAACATTGATTGGCAAAGTTGACTCCACAACCAACCAAATACATATATGGAATACCTTTAGAGGTGATTGTAGGCGGTGGTATGCAGATAAATTATCCCATGCGGCCGTAAAAGACAAAAAAATTGGAAAAGACCTCATTTGTGCATTATTTACTGACCCGAGAACCAATGCCCCCCCCCCCCCCCAGCTACTTACAAACGGTTCCCAATCCATTAGTGCCACGATGACGAATCAAAAATAATTTTTGGGACTGATGGTGGATGGTTTTTTATTATCCACCATGCAATAATGATGAGGTTCATCTCTATTTTTTGAAGAAATTATATTGCGAGTTCGTGCTTAATGAGGTCCCAAATTATTTTGACTTTTTTGAGTTAATTGGGCGAGGAGGTGGCTCTGCACAGAGTAAACTTGGTGCACACGAAGGTCAACCAAGGATCCCCCATGCCCCAAAACCCCCACTACCTTCAATTATCCCTCCTATAGTGAAGGAGGTTGTGGATATTGACACACTACATGCATTGAGGGAGCTCACTGACACTCTAACCCAACATAGTGACCAGATTGCATATGGTGATGTTGGTGGAGGTGCCAGTTCTAGCGCACCACACCACTGTGGATCATGTGGTGTCGTATGCACTTCGAGCGAGACATCATTTACTGGTTCACATGATTTATTTTCTCTAGATGAGATGATGGGGGATGTTTTTGGAACTGGTGCCACTGATATTGGTCTTTCAGAGGTGAATTTCAAATAAATATAAATAATATATACAATAGTTTAATTCATGTTTGAGATTTTAATATATATGTATTTGATTGTACGTCATGTACATACATGTAAAAACTAATTTTTTATTTTATTTTAAATAGCAAGAGCCGGTGAAGGAAACATCTGGCGTCAACATGCTAGCTACTGCAGCTGGGCGTGTTTCAAATGTAAGTTTCAAGTTGTACAAGTACATTTTTAATTTCATTTGATTGCACTCTAATTATTATAATGTTTCACGTGTATGTTGTACATATTAATATGTTTGTCTTTTATACACAGGAGCCTAGCAGGTCATCATCTGCTCTAGGAACTAAGGCTACTGGCACGCCTCACATGACTTTTACGCAGGTTAGTTTCTCTTTACACTTTGTTTCTAATTGTGGAAGTTCACGTGGATTACATGCTTTGGACCTCTGTTATATGGCAGTCATGTAGATTAATATTGATTTGTACAAGTTTTTTGTATAGCTTATGACTGCCAGAGAGACTCCTCCATATATGCAGACTGTGGAGGCTGCTGTAGATACTACCATAACATCTGTAAATCCACTAACTGAGGTACAAATTTTCAAATTTGTTAAATTTTGGAGGTTCATTATTTCTTATTACTTAAATCTACAATATCAAATTTTGTATGTATGTGAAATATTTAATTTGAAAATTAATTATTTGTATGTAGCTTACCCTTCGTGAGTCTACTGTTGTCCTTACGATGTGTCAACGAAAAATTGATAGGGATCATGACATTGCGGTAAGATTTCACATGCATTTTAACTAAATTGTACAAGTTTCTAAATTTTTGAATGTATTTTAAAATTTTGGGTGTTAAAAACTTGTTGTTTATGAATGTGCAGGTTAGGTTGCAGACCTTCTTAGAGACGCCTAGGACCACACAGATGAAATCCGTAGTGGCATCTCCCTCCACTACATCCCCAGGTCGTGGATGTGCTACTTCTAGTAGGGAGAAGAGAGGGAAGATGTTTCATGATTAGATTCATAGTCCACTTCTATGTACATATATATATATATGGGCTATCTGGTCCTAGTGAACATGTTTCTTCATATAGTTCATTGTATATATATAGCCTTTTGCGACCGCATGTGGTCCTATATGTATGACACACTTAGTTCGAGATGTACACATGTTATGAACTTACATATTTTCAGAGATGTGCGTCCAACACACTTTGTTTGATTCATATATATCCATGTGTGTTGGTTTTCATAACAATATTACTTCTATATGTTTGATTCAATTTCATTGCATGTATGATATCCTTATATGTATGTTTTCATAACCTTTTATTAGTTCTAGATATGTATGTTTGATTTAAAATTAAAAAACCATGTCCCGGAGCACTACATGGTACAATTGTTAAGCAAACATATTCCATTAAGAAAAACCATGCTAGGTGAACTAAAAAAATGCAATACGTAATTAATTTTGTTTCTATTAAAGCAAAAACTCATTTGTTGCATATCAACTAATGCGAACATTGATAGAAATAAGTGAGGTAGAGTTCATCTTGAACTATATGAATATAATGTTACTTATGGTGCAACATTGCATGGTACAATTGTTAAGAAATTAAGGGAAGCATTTACATTGTTTTAGAGAAATTAAGGGAATCAATAAATGTACACACCTTATCTCTTTATAATTTGGTGTTATATGCCAATCAACTAAGAAGTTAAACATTCAATTTGATTATCGTTTAAAGTAGATTCACTTCTCTCTTTCATTTTCATTGTTTGTCTCTTTCTTCTTGGACTTACCATCCTCTCTTTCCTTTTATTTGCTTGTACATTCAAGACTTCTTTCTTTCTCCTTCTTATTCTACCATTGTTCACTCTTTTTTCTCTTGACTTGTCTCTTGTTGCTTTGAATATCCTGTCATAAATATCTCCTCAAGCCTTTGTATTTCCTCATGTACAACAAGTATTCACTCTCTCCTTCACTTTCTTCATTTATTGATCACAACCATTACATGCTTGCCTCAAACTGAAATTTGACCTTTTCTCACCACTTTCCTCTTGTTTCCCATTTCATATTGAATGTTCTTATTAGCCTCTTCCTTGAATTTTTTCTCTTGTTCACAATTAATTGATTTTCTAATCCATTTAGGCATGATATATCCATGGTTAAATTAAGATTCTTTTCTTAAAATTTTCAAGGTCTTTTCCTTGATTTTATTCAAAAAAGTCTTCAAACCTGTATACACACATGAAAACACAACATTAGAACATAAAATAAGAGACAAAAATATCTCAATGAGTACCTATTTATTATCTAAGCATTTCATTTTGCACTTCCTTTCTCCTCCATTATTCTTCTTCCGTGCTATGTTCTCCATTATGAGAATTCTTTTCTCTTCTTCATGTTTCTCACATGGAAACTATTTTCCTCTTATTCCTTCATAGGCTCTCACTTATTTGTTTCCTTCACTTCTTTTAGCATGCTTCATAAGTGACTTGATTGGCCACTTCACTCTCCTTCTAAAATTCCATCCAAATATGCAAACTTGAAGCTACTTGCCTTAGCATTTTATTGATAATCTTATTCATATGTTCACATTCTCACCATACTATTAGAAACAATGAATAAATGCATTTCATTCCTTTAACATGACTTACCTTTACTCACCACTTTTCACTAGTTCTTGCTTCACTAGCAATTATGGCTCATTTAATTTCAACTCCATTTAGTATTCTTGACCTATTCAAATACTTAATCCACTATTAGAATAACAAGGGAATGATTTTCAAGCTATCAAATCATTCACAACCTCTTTAGTCAAAAATAGAGATCACAGAGTTGTCCTTAAGACCAATTATCCTATTTATTCTTGTGAATCTTCAAAGCATGATAATTAGGGTATTAGATACCCATTAAGGGATGAAAAGTATGTAAAAAGTTTCAAGGTAGCCAAGAGCATGACCATATTACAATGCAAACATAATGAGCATGTAAGCACATAGCTGGGGCAACAGAGGATGGAGAGAGATCACCACAACAACATAGCTCAAGAGAACAAAGCAAGGACAGTGATGAAGCACCCAAGAGGACAGAGGCAAGTCCAAAGAGAACAAGAGAGATGGAAGGTAAACAAGTGACATTGAATGTTTTGAGTCCTAGGAAATGAACGGAGGCAAGGAGTGAGAAGTCATGCCTCAGGATGTCATGGCACCAAACCGACTATGCCGAAATTTCTGGGTGGCCAGGTGAACGCTAGAGGAGGTGTTGTTTCAGTGCGTGACAATGTCGTTACTTTCGGGCTACTTCATTCAGGCGTAGTCCCTTAAGTGCCACGAGACCAAACTATCGTTCAACTTTGACATGTGACTACTCAAACTCCGTGGCACCTAGAGATGTCTCGTTGGATCTCACACCTCAGTGTAGGGCCCCTCTACAATAAATTTTCTCAGTTATTTCCTTCTCAGATCGGTGCTCTCGCTACCCTATTGTTTACAAACTTGTGAAATAGTGCAGTTTGAGCCAGTGTAAGGTTATCAAATGCTATATTTTGCAAACGGTGGGTCATGGCACCAAACCAAATATGTTGAAACATCTAGGTGGCTAGGTGAATGCTAGAGGAGGTGTCCTTTTGGTGCGCGACAACGTCGTTGCTTCCGGGCTACTTCGTTCGGGTGTAGTCCCTTAAGAGCCCTGAGACCAAAATATCATTCAACTTTGACGGGTGACTACTCAGACTCCATGGCACCTAGAGATGTATCATTAGATCCCACACCTCAGCGTAGGGGCCATATATAATAACCTCTCTCTATTTTTTCCTTCTCAGCTCGGTGCTCTTGATGCCCTATTGTTTGCAAATGCGTAAAATAGTGCAGTTTGAGTCAATGTAAGGTTGTCAAACGCTATATTTTGCAAACGATGGGTCATGGCACCAAACCAACTACGCCAACATGTCTGGGTGGCTAGGTTAACACTAGAGGAGGTGTCATTTTAGTGCATGACAACGTCATTACTTCCGGGCTACTTTGTTCGGGCGTAGTCCCTTAAGAGCCATGAGACCAAAATATTGATCAACTTCGACGGGTGACTACTCGGACTCCGTGAAACCTAGAGATGTCTCGTCTAATCTAAAACCTTGGTGTAGGGACCCTCTATAATAATATCTCTCTATTTTTTCCTTCTCAGATCGGTGCTCTCGTTTCCCTATTGTTTGCAAACATGCGGAATAGTGTAGTTTGAGTCAATGTAAGGCTGTCAAATGCTATATTCTGCAAACAGTGGGTCGTGGCACCGAACCAACTGTGCTAAAAATTTTGGGTGGCTAGATGAACACTAGAGGAGGCATTTTTTTGGTCTGCGACAAGTTCATTGCTTCCAGACTGCTTCGTTCGGGCGTAGTCCCTTAAGAGCCCTGAGACCAAAATATCGTTCAACTTTGATGAGTGACTACTCAGAATCCATGGCACTTAGAGATGTCTCGTTAGATCCCACACCTTGGCATAGGGCCCCTATACAATAAATCTCTCAGTTTTTTCCTTCTCAGATTGGTGCTCTCACTGCCCTATTGTTTGTAAACACGTGAAATAGTACAGTTTGAGCCAGTGTAAGGTTGTCAAACACTATATTTTGCAAACGGTGGGTCAAAGGCACTGAACCAACTACGCCGACACATCCAGGTGGCTAGGTGAATGCTATAAGAGGTGTATTTTTGGTGCACAACAACTTCCTTGCTTCCAGGCTACTTCGTTCAGGCGTAGTCCCTTAAGAGCCCTTAGACCAAAATATCGTTCAACTTCGACGGGTGACTAATCGGACTTCGTGGCACCTAGAGACATCTCGTCTAATCTAAAACCTCAGTGTAGGGACCATCTACAATATCATCTCTCAGTTTTTTCCTTCTTAGATCAGTGCTCTCACCGACCTATTGTTTACAAACGCACGAAATAGTGCAGTTTGAGCCAATGTAAGGCTGTTAAATGCTATATTTGGCAAACGATGGGTCGTGGGACCCAACTGATTACACTGACATGTTTGGGTGGCTAGGTGAACACTAGAGGAGGTGTCTTTTTGGTGCGTGACAACTTTGTTGCTTCCGGGCTACTTTGTTCGGCGTAGTCCCTTAAGAGCCGTGAGACCAAAATATCATTCAAATTCGACGGGTGACTACTCAGACTCCCTAGCACCTAGAGATGTCTTATTAGATCCCACACCTCAGTATAGGGACCCTCTACAATAACCTCTCTCTAGTTTTTTTCTATCTCAGATCGGTGCTCTCATTGCCCTATTGTTTGCAAACGCGCGAAATAGTGCAGTTTGAGCCAGTGTAAGGTTGTCAAACACTATATTTTGCAAACGGTGGGTCATGGCACCAAACCGACTGTGCCAACACATCTGGGTGGCCAGGTGAATGCTATAGGAGGTGTCATTTTGGTGCACGACAACGTCGTTGCTTCCGGGCTACTTCGTTCGGGCATAGTCCCTTAAGAGCCCTGAGACCAAAATATTGTTCAACTTCGACGGGTGACTACTCGGACTCCATGGCACCTAGAGATGTCTCGTCTAATTTAAAACCTCGAATAGGGACCCTCTACAATAGCCTCTCTCAGTTTTTTCCTTCTCAGATTGGTGCTCTCGCTGCCCTATTGTTTGCAAACGCGTGAAATAGTGCAGTTTGAGTCAATGTAAGGCTGTCAAACGCTATATTTTGCAAACAGTGGGTCATGGCACCAAACTAATTGTGCACACATATAGGTATGGTCTTGTAAACACTTTGGGAGGATTCATTTCAGTTCTCTAAGCTCCAGGTGCTTATGGGCTACCTCCTCCGGAGCCAAGAACCCCCTTCATGGGTACATAAATTGTTGTTAATTGCTTCTCTTTTCTTGTAAAACAATGAAATCTTCTCTTAGCTTCGAGAATTTAAAATTATCTACTAACAATGCTAACCACGTGAAGGTGGAAGCTTTTCTGGCACCACTAACCTGCACATAAAAGTGTTAGTCAAAGAAATTTTAGTTTCAAATCAAAACCATACTAGATATATACAAAATACATAAATTTAAAATAAAATATATGAACTTAAATCTAACTAACTAACAAATTTATATATACCAAAGAAATTATATATACCAGACATGAGCATTGTAAATTCATTCCAATGAACCATCAGGATCAGATCTACTCTGAATAGCAGATAAGATTGCTTCATGATCTGACTCTCGAACCTTCCAAAGAATCTTGTTATTAGGCCTTCCTCGATATCTATACAGCTGAATATTTGTCGCTAGAACTAGATGCGAATATAAGAGTATTTTCCTGTGTGTCTCAAAGTCTTCAAACACCCAAATAGAGGAGTTTTTTAATGGATACCGTCGAATCCAAGTTCCAGTAACTACCACTGACCCTATAGGATACTCAATATCTTCACCATCTATAATAGGAGAAGTCAACTTATTTCTTTCCTCGATGCAACGACATAAGAAATAGTCTGTTCCTTCTTCATTGTCTTTTGTCGCAATATGTGCAAACACATGTCCTACAAAAAAAACAAAGGTTGAACAACTCAAATTTAAATTACATATTAAAATTTCAATGGACATAACTCAATACAAAAATTAAATAAATAACCATAAATACCTTGTTGCACCAAAATCACAATTTTTCAAAGTCCTTGGATGTTGCAATGTCATCTACAGAAACAAGTCGTAATGCTTGTGGAGGTTGATAACTAGGAAGTGGAGTTAGAGGCCTACAAATCCATCCATCCACCCATTCTTGTGAATCACACTCAACAGTGACAAATTCGATACAAGATGCACAAAAAGATGTCAACTTTCTTGTCCATATGACCCATGAAGTAGCGTCTGAGCTACAAAATGAGTGCATATCACTAGACCCAGTGAGTGTCATACAATCCTTGTAGTTAGCAATTTTTTGTTCCTCTATCAACCAAAAATATCTGCGAACTATGGAATTTTCTTGAGAACCTCGGGCCATGTTATCAATACATCATTCCACTATGCTCTTTGCATCTTTTAATTTAGCACCATCTTTGTACTTCAACTCTTCTCTTGCAAGAGCTCTTTTCACATATGCCCCTGCACCGTCATGCTCTCATTTTCCATGTCCAGCCTCAGTGAAACTCCAAATATGTTGCACACCCATATTTACGTGCATCCTGCTCATCCAATAAAAAATTCGTGCATTCTTAAACTGAGACGTGCAATTATCTGACCATATATAATGTTGTTTGAAGTGGATGTCCCTATCAGACAAGTTTCCATAAAATAACTGGAAACACCCTTGCACAAATTCAGTAGAATGAGTACGATCATCATTGATATAAAATTGGTACTCTCTTAAAAAAAATTGATCATTCTCTGTACTATCAGGAGAATGTAGAAATGCTATATGCACAAAAATGGCAACTTGTACTGAGTTGTAATATTGCGATTGAACCTCCATTTGTGGTTGCAATGTGTAATTCTCTGAAAAATCGACCACTGAAACAATAGTACCAATAGGAAATGTGTCCTTGCATATCTTGAATTGTTCATCCAACCATCGAGCTCTATGTGTATGCCTAGCATACTCATAAACAATTTCACCCTTAAATTTTCTCAAAAATTGAAAAACAGACATTTGTTCTGTAACTAGCTCACACCATTTAGACTCTTTTCCATCTTTCAACTGGTATGCAACTGATTTATATTTATCAAACTCAACTAAATTATGTCTTATTGTACCTTCAATTTTCTCATGGATGTAACTTTCCAATTTAGGTAATCCGCCGCATGTACCACAACTTCCATCTAAACAATCCTGACTATAAAAAAATTGTCCAACTTCTTTTTCACAAAATATAGTAGGAATGAAATCCCTGGAAGATATTGGTGGAACTTGAACACCACATTCTGATAACATAGTTTTAGAATGAAAATTAGAACAAATACGTAAAAATTTAGCATAATGCATCACAAATTCAACATGTTGCCTACAACAACAAGTGGTGCGAGCGTGGTTGATTTTCACATAGAATGGTTTCAACATTTCAAAAAAATGTTGACTAATTTTAATTTCCATATTCTCTTGTTCAAACTTACGAAAAAATTGAGTTTGAGTCATATCTAAGAAATGCTTTGGATGTGGTTCACGATTAGTAGAACCAACTCTCCATTTTATAACATCTCTTGTATTAGGTGAAACTCTAGTGTTATCATGCCAAAATTGAATAACAACTTCTCTTATAGCATCAAAATTATCTTTGTCCTTACGTGGTGCTCTAGCAGAAAATGCCCAAAAATCGGTGTTATTGAGTGATTGAAGGATATTATGTCTTTCATTTGCTTTCATTATATTTTTTCGATTAACTTGCAACATTCAACTTGTTTGCATAATCAAACGTTGTTTTTTTAATTCACTTACAACACTAGTAGCAAGTACACGATGCACAATATTACTATCCCTAGTGCGTCTCTTGACACCAATAGTGTGATATGCATCATGAAGGTTTTCAACAATTGTAGAGGTTTGACCATGTATATTAGATGTTGTCAATCCTAAGGTGTTTAATGTAGGTCTCATTTTAATCAATTTCATCAAACTAACCAACAACTGACATCTTTGGGAATCATTTAAAATTTCAAAATGATTATCCCAAATTTCAGTGGCTTTTCTTCTAATTTGTCATTCAGAAAGTTTGTCAGACATTGGTTTCAAAATGTTTTCATCAATTTCAATAAAAAATTAGGTTTCTTACGTAAAATCCTAGGAGGTGTTTTTGTCAAATTTTGTCTTGTCTACAGTTTCAACATGAATTTCCTTATTCACATTTTCATTGTCTCCTTCAATTTCAACATTTGCTACATCACGAGTATTTAATTCTTCTTCAACATTGACAGTAAAAACATCTTCATCACGAGTATTTAATTCAACTTCAACATTGACAGTAGAAACATTACCTGGTTCTTCATTGCTTACAATAGTTGGGGTTGAAGATGAACCTCTTCTTGATTCACGAAGATTCCGCATTCGCTCAGCATTTTGAATTTTGTTGGCCTCTAATTTGTTTGGTTTTTTTACTTAATGACTTCCTTTTTTGACTTCGTTTCTTGTCTCCCATGATGTTTCGCTTCCAATGATAAGAAAAAGACAGAAAAAGATAGAATTTCGTAGTAATTCATACGGTAAGGTCAGACAGTAAAAATCATATGGTAATTCAAACATTGGGATGTGTGTAAATATGATTTAAGAACCAACGAGCGCACTTTATAAACCGTGATCGCGGTTCATAAAGTGTGCTCACGGTTTGTGTTATATAAACCACGATCACGGTTTATAAACCGCGATCGCAGATCTATCTATATCATCAAAGCTGACCCTAAGGCTCGGAAAATCTTTGTTTTTCCCCAACCAAAGCTATGGAAGGTCATTATGAAGTGTAAAAGGTCAAAAAACCTCAAATTTTCTCTTCCAGAGACTTGAACCATGCTAAAAAACTGAAAATATTTCACAAAAATGGTGTCATCGCGTAGGGGAGATTGTTATAGCTTCATAGAAATATTGATTTTAAAGTGAATAGAATAAGATAAATATCATTTTATAATTTTTTACTAACAATAGGTCTTTAAGACATATTTTCCCGTGAATGTTCATGTCTACGTTTAAGACTGTAACTTTTGTTTCGCTTATCAAAATGTGATAAAAACTTATACCATCCCAAGCATGGACAAATTCTATACACATTAAAAAAATATATTTTATTTCAATATTTTTTGGATACAGTTATGGTGGGCAAATGAAAGCACTCCGTTTTCTAAATATTTTTAGACCACTTTCACAGAAAAAATCATTAAAAAAAAATATTGCTCGAAAAAATACAAAATAAAATCCATCCCAAGATAGAAAACTACATCTAACTTTTCACCAAATGAAAAAAATAATAACAAGATTTGGTCATCCAAATCATGGGCAAACGGACTACAATCTTATAAGTTTTTTCAAAAAAAAAAACCAAGTCATATAATTTTAAGTGTTTAATATAGCTAAACTTGTCCATTTTTTTAAAAAATTAGTATTTTAGAAACTAGATTCCAGATGCTACGATCCTATATGATTCATATTATATATATATTTTTTTCTAATTTTGAATGCGTGTATTGCTAATAATCCCTACAAGTTGAGATTTCAATGTTTTTTTTGCAATATGACATCCACGAATGACCCCATTTTTGTCCATCAACTTCCTGCACTTACCCTAAAAGACGTGTAAAATACCACATGAAAGTATAAAAACCCTAAAAAAAATTCAACTGAATGGATCAGGACTAACCTCATCTACCACAACAGTGGGTTTACTAACTGGGCGTCATACTACATTTCGGAGCCAAATGTAGTTATGTTGAGTGTGTGCATAATGTGCCTTAGGTTCTCTTATTTCAGTCACACTTTATGAAGTAGCGAGTAACAGCTAAATGTAGAAAAATGTAATAGCATTTGCACATGGAATAGAATAGAATCCTCCACTATGAAGTGTGTGATGAAAATTTCCTAGCCTTGTGCCTTGATGATGGAGCTATGTGGATGCAAGTGATATCCAATGCAATAAATGGATACAAATCTAGATGAGTGATAGTAGTGAATGATATTAGGTCTCTCATTATGGGTCTCATAACTTTATATTGATAGGTTTATCTTGATCTAATTTCGTAATTAACCCCGAAAAGGCCGACCATAAGAAATATAAAGATTTGAAATAGATAGAGAAGACCCAAAAAAGTGTGCGAGAAAGTGCAAAAAGGACCGGGGGTGCCCTCTAGTGGGACCAAGGGTGCCCATAAACGCCCCAGTACTATTCTGGGTGCCCCTAGTCAAGGGCTAATAATACGCAAGATGAATAGAAGGTGACTGGGCATATGGGTACAATAGGTCGGTATTGACAAAATAAAATAAAATAAGATGGCCAAACGATGGGGTGGTTGATTGGTACTTTCTTCACTCAGAGGAACCTTCTAAATAGTAGTATGATAATGGGACTAAATAATGTCTAAAGTGCATAATTTTGTGTCTACATTTTCCCCCACTTTATTTTTGGTGAGTGGAAAGCTCGGTAAAAAAAAGTAGATAGAGATGCATATCTTGATTTCCATGAAGAGTGTAGTAAAAAACACACCGAAGGACTAGAAAAAACGTGGAATGATAAAAAAATATGGTGGAATGTACAACCTAAAGATGATTAATACGCAAAGAAAAAAGTGATGAAAGTGAACCTAGGGTGGAGCACATGTGTGTAGTTGTTGTGGTGTTTTGATGTACTTACATGGTTAGTAAAGTGTGTGCTGGTGCAAAGTGTCATTGTTGATGCCATTTTTATTGTTACTTTTTGTTACCCCTATTTGAATGTTTGTTTATCATATGAATCGGACCTGTAAGGATAAAACGATCAAGTAGTCAAATATGTATGTAAGGATGTGTAAAAATGGATGTATATGAAAGCATGTAAATGTAAAATACATGTATGTAAATGGAAAAGGTAAATGGAACATGTTGCACCTGATCCATATCGAGAAAGAGAGTGTAGAAGGGTATCTTGTACTGCGATGTTTTTGGGTGATCTCATGCCATAGGTCCGAAGAAGTGTAGGGAGGAAATGTTATGTTTCCTCCAAGATCTAATTGCTTCCCTAAACTGTGTGTAAAGATCGTCCTAGTTTTTTGGGTGATTTGATGCCACTGGCCAAAATAGTGTAGGGAGGCACACCCACTATAACCTCCAAGCCTGTAATTGCTTCCCAAAATGCTAAGGAATCTATGTCCTATAAAATCCACTATGTATGGAGTTCCTAGATTGGTTTGAACTCACTCGCTGTATGTAAACCCACGATTTCAAGGGTAGAAAGTGCACTGAACTGATCTTTTGTAAATGTGTTGTGTTAGTATGTAAACCCCAAATGATGCCCCCTCTCTTTGGGGATGCATGCGGCATTGCTTTCAGGAGAATGCGGCCCTAAAAGAGTACCAACCACATATACGTGAGAAAGTTCTTGGTAAAAACCAAGGCACACACAAACAAGAAGGCTAGCCAAATACAAGTGTAAACATACATGCATATAGAAAAAAATGTGTAAGCTACATAAATAGTGTAAAAGCCACCAAGTAATGTAGTAATCGCGCAAGAAGACAATTAAGCCGCACAAAGTAGGCTAAAAAAATGGAACATCACTCATGATGTCGCAAGACACACAAGGCCATCATGGCTCTAAACAAGAAAGAAGTGTGCACACCAAACAAAGGGCAAGGCATGCAAACAGTAACAAATGATCACAGATAATGTAACAAACAAGTATGGAAATAAATAACCCTACATAATAAAGGCTACACATGAATCACCCATTAGCATGTTAGAAAGATAACCAATATGTAAAAAGTGTGTATAACCAAGTAATGTAAAGTGCTACAGACGAAATGAAACAATAGCACATGTGAGAGATGAATGTGAATGCCCCAATGACCAGTGTAGGAAGGGTAGAAGGTGTGCATCCATACTACATGTAAGAGACATGTAGCTATGATCACAACTAGAAAAAGGTGTGAACGTGCATGTGTGTATGATATAGATAAATAGTATACAAGTAGGCTAACTAGCATGCGTAATGAAGTGACCATGAACAAGCAAAAGTAAGCAAGAATAAAAGCAACCATAATACAATATGTTGTGGATGGATGGAATGGAATGAAAAATGAAGTGACATGAGCCATGTTCCCCCTAAGTGAATGGAAATTTATGCAATGAGGTTCATTTTATTTACCCCCTCAGTAGTCAAGAATGAACCGTAAACAAGAGTGTGTCACCGGGAAATGGTCGAAGTGTGTGTTCTGTCTAACGCACAATGATGAATGTGTAGGTATAGTGATGAGATGTAACCTAGTGATAGGGTATGCATGAACCCTATAGGAAAAGCATATATCATGACCATATGAATGTATAAGTGATGATTTATCCTAAGTTTACAACACTATAAGATGAATGGGTGAGTGATGATTTATCCCTAAGTGTATATTACTATAAGATGAATAGATGAGTGATTATTTAGCCCAAAGTGTATATCATTACAAGATGAAAAGAGGAAGGAGTGATGATGTAACCTAAGGTTTATACCACTACCAAAATGATAAAATGGGTGAACATTTAGCCTAAAGTGTATGTCACTAAGCTAGAAATGTCACATGATGAAAGGTCGAATAGTATGCGTGTGAGGATTATAAGGTTCATTTGATTTGTAAACCCTCGACAGTCAAGTATGGACCGAGGAACTAAAGTGTGTCATAGGGTGAGTGCAACATATAGAAAAAAGTGTAACTTATGTAATGATGAAAGGTGACCATGTGATGAATGGAATGTATAATGTATGATGTAAACTGACAAGTGTAATATATGTGATGTAAAGTAAGTGTAGTATGTATAACAGTGCAATGTATAGTGTAGAATGCAATATGTGCAGTGTATGTGGATAGACTAGCAACGTAATTTGTAGGAAAATGCAATTCTAGACTCATGTGGGATGAATACTAGGATGATATATGGTGTGCAAATGCGCAAATGTCAAAATCTTGTAGACTAAGTGGAGAATGTATGGTTTATGACGCATAATTTATGAATAGGTGCAGTGCATGGGGTTCATGTGTAGTAAGCCCTCAATAGTCGAGTGTGAGTCGAAGCACAAGAATGTGTCATCTGATAATGGTCAAATAATGGTAATCTAAGTGTAGTATTTCTTATGATGCATTATGTTGAGTGGAATTTTGAGTGATTTACTTAAAAGGGTAGTGAGGCGATATACCCCACCACTAAGCTTATCAATGATAATGTACAAACTAGGCCAATTGGGTTTGAATTTACCTTTTTGTGGTGCCTTAGCATTCACATTTTTTTTATTTTCTGTCAAGACAAGGTCACCGATGTAAAACTCTTGAGAGTGAGTTTTACGATTGTAAGAATCTGTGATTTGAGATTGATATGCATGAAGATGTTCTAGTGCTTGAACATGACGTGAGTCTAAAATTTCTAGTTCATGTAAGTGGCTCTCATAATATTTGTTATCTTTAAGGATGCCTTAGAGATAGACCTATAAGGAAGGTATTTCAAGCTCAAGTGGGATAATGGCCTCAGTGACGTAAACTAATGAAAAAGGTGTGGCATTAGTAGGTGTACGAATAATAGTATGATAAGCCTATAGAGCACATAATAGTTTGTTATGCCAGTTAGTACCACTAGAGTCAATAGTCTTTTGTAAGATTTTGAAAATGGTTTTGTTTGTGGCCTCAGCTTGACCATTGCCTTATGGATAATAATGTATGGAGAATGATTTTTTTTTAATCTACCACAAAAATTTTGAACTTCCTTATTTTTGAAGGAAGGTCCATTATCAACAGTTATAGTAGAAGGCATGCCAAAACATGTGATAATATGGGTGGTGAGAAAGTTACAAATATTTGTACCAGTGACTATTCATATAGAAGCCATTTCAAACCACTTAGTAAAGTATTCAGTAGTAGTGATAATGAATTTATGTCCTTAAGTAGATTTAGGATTGATCATACCAATGAGGTTAAATCCCCAAATGGAAAAAGGCCAAGTAGGCATAATGGGTTGCAGGTCATACGCGGGTGTATGATGGAGATTGCCATGTTTTTGATATTTTTCATAATGAGTAGCATATACAAGGAAATATTGTTCCATTGTACGCCAATAATATCCTTGGCGTAAAAATTTTTGTGACATATATTTACTCAAGAAGTGAACACCACATATGCTATCATGAATTTGCGAGATGGTTATGGGAATGTTTTCAAGTGAATGATAACAAAAAATGTGGTCATTGGTAGCACATTTGAATAATTCAATTCCAATGATAACATTACGAGTAGCCTCATGACGTAACCGATGAGCTTCATGAGATTGTAGGGTGTTGGGGATAGTTTTCTTATATAAGTAATTGTAAATAGGTATGAGGCAATCATCATTTTCTTGACTGGGTGTGATGGAAAAACTTACAAGATCTAATGTAGAAATAGAGGGATGTCCTAAGTGTGTAATTATGAAAGTGGCATGTTCATTGGCGATGTCTTGTGGGATGAGCGACGCGGAACTAGCCATGGTATATGCATGACGATTATCTCTGCAAGGAATAGTAGTAATGGAGTAAGACTCAAAAGTAGCTAAAATATAATTTACAAGGTTTTTGTATGGAATGATATGCTCCTCATTTGTATTGTATGTATATATTATCCTGCAAAATTGACAACGGCAATTTGCAGGTAACTACAACAAAATTCTGTTTTGGCCCCCTAGGAAAGTTTGACAACGTTCAAAGAAGCCCAAAACTTCCTTTCAAAAAATCAAGTTGTTTCAAGACTTAGCCACTTTTAGCTTACCCTTCAGTGCAGAAATTTTCGTATCGACATGACTGAAACTACGCCCTTTTACACTGGACGCAATTTCCAGAGTGTCAACATACAAAATTATGTGCCCCCTTTTAATCCTTTGGCACTGAGATTGTTGCATTAATCTCTTAAAACTTGTGCTAAGCATCTTTTATAAGCGTAACTTTCCTCATGTCGACACTCCGAAAATCATGCCAAAGGTGGTTAGTGAGGTCATAAATGTCATTTTTTCTATAAATATGAGCCTGACAGATGTCATTTTCATGAATTGAAAATTGTGAAAAGTATTTTCTCTGCATGTTTCAGTCGTCCTTGTCAGCCCTCATGTGCCATTTTCAAGCTTGTGGACCCCCACATTTTTCTTCATATTTTATAAATTTGGGTAAGTGGCTCCTCTCCTATTTGTTGTTTTTGTTTCATTGTGTTAGTTGCTAGGGTGTGTGTTAAATGGTTAAAATCCAAGAACCTAATATATTCCCAACCCAGCTGAAACCCTCTTTTCCTCTCCTTCCAGATCTGCAAATCTGGAAGGCCCCTGCCACCAAAGTAAACCAAAAAACCATCTCTCCCTGCTTTTTGCCTTACCGCTTCTCTTCCTTAACATCTAACAAATCCAACAAAAGGGAGAAGTAATGGAAATCCAGAAAATTGCCAAAATCATCAAACTGTTAAAGTCTTTGGCACGCTGTTTTTTCGTGTTACACCTTCCAAAGTTGCGCTTTGGCGCACTTTGTACTTATGTAACACCAATTTTTTTCATGCCTAGCCAAAGAACACTTCGCAGATTTTTGTGAGGCGCAGGCGTAACTTCCACAACATCGACATAACATGTTGTATGCTACAGATCAGCACCCCGTGCTTTACCCTTTGGCACCAAAATTTTTCATGTAACACCTCTCAAAATTGCGCCCTTTCTAACTTGGCACAAATTTTCCCATGTCAAAACCTGACACCGCTACACTCATGTAAACACTTTCCCAAATGCGCCAAAGCATAACAAGCTCTTGTAGCCTACTGTAAACTTGTGCCTTGTGCCTTGTGCCCTAAGGCTTAAAATTGCATGTTCTCCCTTCTACAAGCAAAACTTAACTATTTTCTCATGCATCCTAAGGCATTCTGTTATTCTGCAAACTTTCATCATGAATAACATGACGGTTGACACGGCTCTTCTGTGTTGGACCTTCTTGATACTTCTTGTAGAACAACATTTGTCCTTGAGCTTGCCTATGTCTTCATCAAGCAAAAGACCAACTAAGACCGCAGTAAAAGCTAAAGCTAAGCATTCAAAGAAAGAAATGAATTATAAGTACCAGAAATTCAAAAATTCAGACTCATATGTAGAGTGTGACTTTGACATCAGAGACTCTGAGTTGGGTCATATTGACATGGATGATTTCTGGGTAAGGACCACCAAGGAAAATAATGGCCCATGGATGGATAAATTAATTGGTAGTGGATTGCACTTTACAGCTAGGCTTCCGATGAGTGCCGTGAATAATGAGTTCATCATGTTGATTGCTCAATGTTATAACAAGGACATTAGATGTGTCGAAAAGAAAGAATACGAGACAATCATAAACCTCATAGCTCGTCACTTTGAGATGATCCTAGGCATTCCTCATCACTAGCACTATGTGGAAATAAGTATTGAAGACTGCAAGAAGGCATGGGATGATAATGAAGATAAGTGCATGCAGATGATGAATTAACTCTATCTAAAGAATAAGAAGACATTGACCAGATGGCCACAAACCATCCACCTTAGTGATTTTAATGAAGAGTTGAGTGATACCATCATGTTCTTGAACAGAGTATTTCGGCTTCCTGATGCCCATTATTTCCATAAGTGGACGCTAAGAAACCTGCGAAGTCATTCACGACTATTTTAATGGTCCTGACCATGATCAACATCAAGCAATGATCAGCAAATTTTTTGAATACCGAGAGCAGTGTCACCTCGAATCTCCTGATCAAAAGCATGATACCAAGTTTGAACAAAGAAGTGACGAGGAGTAGTTTCTTCTTTCTAGGATGCGTTGATCATTTTGTAAAATATTTAAAGGTTTGGTTGGCATACACGATGACCTCATCCATGTTGCACCATGGGATGTTGTCATCCAAAAACTTGCCCAAGTCAACTGTTGACTTTTTAGATATTTTCTAGATCTTTTGTAAATATCTTGTAAGATATTTTGTAAGTTGTGGGTTTACTTTTGTCTTCTTTCCTCCTCTCCTTCTATTAATACTAGAATACTTGTTATATTCAAGGGTGAACATTTTTTGTATAAAAAGAGAAGTGAAGAAAGAAATACTTTGTGTTTTCTTGCAACAGAGGAAATATTAATACACATATTCAGACTTTGTGCTTAATATGTGTATTATTTGCATTAGATATTTCTTAAGTTAGATCTTTTTTTTAAAACTGTTAGATTCATTCCTACTATTATCATATGTTCATCAGTATTGCTTTAATTGTTTATGCAAGTAATTTTGGCTCTGTTTACTACCAACTCAAAGTATAAACCTTCTAACCTTTCTGTTATGGAATTCATTTCTTTTCTTCCTTCAGATTATCCCTCTTCATTCATTCCTTCATTACCTTTCTGTTGTAGTTGGAGCTAACTCTACTGGGATGAGAATCCAAACCCCCTAAAGTTAGGAAATAGTGGATATTTGCACAGATTCCTACTTGATAGAGTAGCAATAAACCAATTCACTTCGTTGTCCGAAGAGGCGCTCTGCCCTGCCAAATGTGTTGCTTTGTTCCACATGACCTGGCCTAACAGACCATATATTTTTACGACCAACAGTTTGTGGTGACTCCATTAGGGACGGAAACTAAAGGACAATAACTAAAAAAATTTAAAAAATCACTACCAGATTACCAATTCTTTAGCCCTTTTGTTAAAATCAAATTTTTTGGCATTAAGTGAATCAAAATTGAAAATTTCCTATGAAAATCCATAGATCTGGACCAAATAGGAAAAAACTTTTAAGTTTTTCCCCCAAAAAAAAAAAAAAAACTGAGAGGGGGTTTTTTAAAAAAACATTTGTATATTTTAGTAGATTGAGCTTCTGACATTTCATGTTGTTTCAAAAACATTACAAAATTAGGTTAAAGATCGAAATACGAACCTACTAAATATGACCCACTTTTTTATCCTTAGTAATCTTTGTTAGAAAACACCACACATCGGTTGTTACTAAAAAGGGTTAAATTAAATATTGAAAAAGTACAGCTGCTTGAATTTGCAAAAAAAATTAGAAAATTCAGCAAGTCACAAAACAAAAAATATTTTTGTAATCTACTCCTGATTTGTTGTAGTCTAAACAGGTACAGCTGGCGGGTCTGACCTTTATCGTAGCAGAAAGAGCTCATGCGGAAGTTGATCCAATTTTTGATCTATTCGAAGCACAATTTAGTATCACATCCGCAATGATTCACATCACTGAGCCTCAGCGGATCAATCAGCAAAAGTGCCTCACACTCCACAAAAGAGCTATATTTCGAAAGGTGCTCGACATCAAATTGATTCTCTTTATGCTAGTGGAACCGACCTCCCTACTGCTATATTTTTTCCTACTTTTGCAAATGGCAATAAATTTTCCATGTACCATGGAAACCGCCATGGGTCCTTCTTCAGCACCTGGCCGCATCCGTCAACCCCCTCCCTTCATAAAATTACAAAAATTTCCTGAGATTTTGATTTTGGGAGCAGAAACCAAAGCACGCACGTGTATATAGCTATGTTTATTTATGTCAGTGCAGCATTCTGTACGTTTAGGGAGCTTTGTAGGGCCTTGCAGGCAAATGGTTCCAGCCTTACCAGTGGATCTATTCACCAATTGGGCCACATTAGGGGACTACATTTTTGAAGACAGTTTAACCTTCAAAAGACTGCATTATACGTTATGTCACTAAAATCACTTCACATGAAGAAGGAGACCAATGAAAACCTGCATGATTTCATTCACCTGATTCTAATTAGGCTAATCAAACCATGCTACCACTTGTCATGATGCCAACATTAGGAGAATTAAAAAGTGTCTCTTGAATGCAAATGAGTTTGAAACGTAAGTTTCTACTTTACAAGAACAAATACCCACCTTCGCTCGTTGCTAAGCTCACGGCCATTTGATAGAGAAACCCCTTAATATCTGGTGAGTTAAGACGAAAGCCACTTTAAAATCAAAGGCCTCAACTTCTTTCTCAAGCTACCTCATCAGATCTAGCATTTCCAAAATTTGACAAATGCTTGCTCTCATTAAGAAGGCAATTGACTCAAACATCGTCTACCACTCCGTATCGGAATCCCATGGAGGAACTATCACTCCAAACAACTCCTCCCAAAGGCCGCTTTTGTCTCCTTAGTTCTACAAGGTTAGTATTGAAGCCCCTCCGTTAAACCTTTGGTTGAAATCGGAAGAAGATGAGCAAATTACGAAAGAGCTTCGTCATAAGGAGAAAATATAGATTCAAGATGTTAGTTTGAACTGATAGGCGACTATCTATATTG